>AVPN01000232.1:27969-56378 GCA_000695325.1 Pleurobrachia bachei | reverse complement strand
GTTCGCTGGGTAAGACCCAAGATCGCTCGTATTAAACGAAGTTCGCTCGTGTGAAACGAGATATTTGAGCTGTACAACAAGAGGTAATCTTGCTGCAACAACTCATCGGGTACCATGTGACTGTCATTATCATGTGGCGTACTAGCGGACAATCACGTTCTGAAATCATACGTGGCTACAACCTATAAGGTTCAATATAACAGGGGTGGAGTTACTGCTACTGTATCGTTATCTCAACCAACATTTATCCGACCTATTCTTGTTATTACAAGAAAAAGCCGGTTCGGATAAATGTGAATAACTTAATTTAATATATTAAATTATTTACAATATATAGTGCTAGTCTGGCCCTAGCAGACATATAAACACCCCCAAATTAGGCTAATATTACCTCAATAGTATGTTCTTGTGAGGTTAATGTGTTGATAATCCTTATCTTCCTTGTCTTGTTACTGAGGTGCCCTATGCAGTACGACTCATCTGTGGGGGTATTAGTAGAGGGGCAGGCAAGGGGGGGTGTCAGACTCGTGCTTGGGTACACGATAACATACTATCGACACCACTATCTAGTAGCCAAATTAGTGCTCTGTACTGCACAACCCTGCACAACACTGCATCCCCATATTTAATAATTTACTAGCTGAAACTATGAGCCATAGTTTATGTCACCATAATATACTCCCCAATCTACTCCCCAATTTACTCCCAAACCTACTGACCTTTCCACCAGGGTGTACCGAAGTCGTTGGCCCAAGTAGCACTAGGGTAGGCAGGGGGAATGTGAATAAAGCGGCCTTGAGGGGTGTGGGGTACCTCACATCCTGTTTTTCTGTCAATGTGAGTCCGCACTTTCGGGTCAAAATCGGTTTTCTGAAAATTCAGGGGGTTAACAATTATTGATATAATTGTAAGATAAACAAGAAAGTGTAATATGATAATTTTGTTCATCAGTGGACCTGAGTGTCTTGTGATTGTAGGCTGTCTTGTGATTTGGCCTCAGCAAAGATAACCTGAGGTGAGGTGTGAAGGGTGAGGTGAGGGTGGTGAGGTGTGGTCGTGTGAAGGGTGAGATGAGGCCGTGGTCGTGTGAAGGGTGAGGTGAGGGTGGTGAGGTGTGAAGGGTGAGGTGAGGTGAGGTCGTGTGGATGAAGAAATGAAGAGAACAGATACAGACGTGATATTGAGAATCCCACAGGAAAAAGGGGGTTGGAAAATTCATGTTAACTTACACTGTCAGCATTAGCATTGAACCAATGGGAAATATCCTTTCCTCCAGCATTTTGGATTGGTTTCAATAAGATATTTCCAGCATTCTTATCCAGTAGAGGTGTAAGATCGTACACTTTCCCCAAGAACGAGACCCACAGATCCTTGCTGGAACTGTGCTGGGACACCTCTCCGGGAGTGTAGTACCTTTGTTTATATGCCGGCGCCATGGCTAGTCCTAATTAGGTATTAGGCGTGAGATGTTAGTTATAAAACAATAAGATTGAATCAGAACTTTGTAAAAGATGGTTGGTCAGATTAAATATGTACATACATTCACAAATTACAATAATAATAGGTAAACAGTAACTAAACCTTCTCTCTCTTCTTTCTTGCTTTCGTATACGGTTGGTTTTGCTTGATGTATTGTTTAGTGTTCTCCAATGTCGTATATTTCTTATCTGGTACTGTCCCCTCAATTTCGCTCCTCAGTACCCCATTGGTGATCTCCAGCAACCCTCTTGTTAACTCAAACTGAGACTTCATAATGTTTAACAGGGCTATCCTATCAGGCGTCATGGCGGAGAGATCTGCTAGTGTTTTACTATCGAGAGTAACCCCTCCACCTAGGAGAGGTGTGGGCTGGAAGTTTAGGTTGATTTTCTGGTTCTGACACTGGCACTGACAGCACGGCTTAGTGAACTTTACTTTTGATACAGCTGTGTGAGTAGTGGATACTGTAGTTGTGTCAGAGGTATATCCTCCACTAGTACTACTTGTTTTTTTTCTGCTGACTGATGTTTTACTAACAGAGGTACGAGATGAAACCGAGGTTTTGTTGCGGGATGAGGTCTTTGCGGAGGTGCGGGATTCCGAGGTAATAGACTCCGCGGTTGAATTCTTTCTTGACAACAACTGTGATAACTCTGACTGATCAAGGGACCTGTTAAACGAAATATCCCGGTTGAGTTTCTTCTTCTTGGGCGCCACCATGAAAACTGGAATACTCCTCCCTTTGTTCAGGATTTTGTCCCTAACGGCCTTCCATCCATCACTTTTGGATCTGATATCTTCTGAAATCTCATCTTCTTCTTCTTCAAAATCTTCAGTGTAGGCAGCCTGACTAACTGGACGATGATGACGTGACTGATCACGTGACACCTGATCACGTGACATTTCACTGTAGTCCTCCTCAGGAGCGGACAACTCTCCCACCGACAGCAAATTGAACTCATCCACAAAATTAAACACTTCCGGCTCACTCTCGTCGAATGTTACGTTGCTTTTCAGGCTGACAGCAGATCTGGCCCGGTGGGGGGAGTCAGGCGAGTCAAGATCGTGTACTGACCCTAGCAGGTCATTGACTGATTGGATGTTCATAAAGGACCTATCTTCTTCACTCTCATCCATATCTTCCGTGGACACTCCGCTGTTTTTCCTGCGGTTTGTAGTTGCACTGGAGGATATATCTGAATCAAGAGTCCGTAGTCCAGATATCGGGGTGGCTATACGAGGGTAAGGGGGTTCACCTCCATTCTCCATTAAGGCTTCCCAATCTATCTCAGGCATTGCTACAGAAGATGTAAATGGTATTAAAAAGTAATCGTGAATTTAAAGTAAAACAAGAATAATAACTAAGTCAAATTATCAAACATAAAAAACATGAAAATCTAAAAACCCAATTAAATCAAAACAATTTGAACAGCAAAACAGATACGAATAATAATAGTAGTAGCATTTATATACACTCTCATACCAATATATGTATATGGTACTAGAATAAAAAACGAATCAAGCGTTAATCAAAACATCGTCAGTCTGAGGTTCTTCTATAACCGACTCGTTAAAAAAGCTGGTGAAGCTGGTGGCCGGGTTGTTACACTTGTAAATAACACGATATGCCCTGTATACCAAATACCCAACAACACTTGACGCCCCCATCGCAGCGTAAACCCTGTACTGCATTGTGGGACCTAGACCCAACACCGACTGTTCAACTACAATCAGTGATATCAGGAGATCGAGAACACTCGCCAAACAACTATTGACCCCCACCACAAATCCAAACAAGTTGGTGGTTAGAGAATGGGCGATTTTGAAGGTGGCGATTGTAGTGGTACAGGAGACCAGGACGTTGAAGATAACATCGCAGATGTAGGCAAGATAGAGGTGTGGAAATAGGGTCGGGAGGAGGGTAGTTAGAGACATGGACAGGATTAGGAGACACATCAGTGATCCTTTAGCCCCCTCCAATCGCCGGGAGTATCTGAAATAATACTTCAGTTACATAACTGAAAATAAATAATTATCAAATGCATACAATATTCAATGTTTGGTTTTCTAGCTATCACAAACCTGTACAAATTCTGTGTAAACCTATACAATACTCACGGGGGGGTGGGGGATCAACACTTAACTGCATGATACTCATGCCGATAACTGCCAAATTTTCAAAAAATTTTTGACACCCACCACCCCCCACATATTTTGCACTTAAGTCCCACATTTAACTGCCGAAAGACACGAAAGACACGGAGAGACTTATATATTGTGTCTAAAATCAACTGCCATCAACTAAAAACAATACAGACCAGTTTAGGTAACGGATCCGAATTCCGAATTGGTTAGTATGAGACACTTAGAGTGGCATGCGTAAAAAGCCACACACATGTGATAGGCGCGCAAAAAATAACGAGCGGACGAAAAAGGGGGTTGAAAACTTCAAAAAATCGTCCATTTAGAGCAGTTATTCAAATTTTCACCATATAAACACCCCTAGACCCCCTATTTTTAGGCAGTTAAGTGTACAACTTAACTGCCGGACCCCTCGTACACCCACCCACCCTAACTGGCATGAGTGTCACAAAGTTAAATGTTGATCCCCCCCCCGATACTCAATTTGTTCTGTTCTTCAGATAGTACCTTGTTAAAATTCCAGATGTGAAGGACCCCAGAAGTGCGTGAGCTCCAATGACATAACCGTTTAGCCGTTTAAAGTCAGTCCTCTGCGGTTCTATCTCCTTCCAAAATGACTGGGATGTATTACCAATCTAAAACGATACAAGTGTAAAACAAAGTTGCTGTTAGACCTGGTATATTAGCTTGTTGAAATGTTGAAATCAATGATAAACTGGGATCAGTTACCAATCACTGAGATCAGTTACCAACGGTAACTTACCATGAAATAAAGGGTGAACGCAGTTACAGCCCAATAAGTCCAGAATGAGGGACTGGAACGGGAACTAAGGAGGGAGAGGAAGGAAATGGAACGGGTCAACCAACGAGCATCAGGTTTGTGTAGTTTCACGTAAAACTAAAAACCCCCAAACTCAAAAGATTTGTGAATTTTTAGTTGGGGTTTTGGTACAGTCGATCTTTGTAAGATTAATGCAGGCTATTCCATCTAATTTTTGGATCCGTATTTTATTAATTGCCAGTTGCCACTAATTATACCAACAACAACTCGACTGCAGATACACAGGAAATGTTGCAAAGGAATGTGACAGAAGTTCTGGAGAGGTTTGAAGACTACAAACAAAAGAGTGGAGCAGAAAAACTAAAAGAACTGAAACATGGTGGGAGTTATTGTGACACTGTCTTCACGACCCTCTCTAACTGCCAGTATCTCGGGGGGGGATCAACACTTAACTGCATGATACTCATGCCGATAACTGCCAAATTTTCAAAAAATTTTTGACACCCACCACCCCCCACATATTTTGCACTTAAGTCCCACATTTAACTGCCGAAAGACACGAAAGACACGGAGAGACTTATATATTGTGTCTAAAATCAACTGCCATCAACTAAGAACAATACAGACCAGTTTAGGTAACGGATCCGAATTCCGAATTGGTTAGTATGAGACACTTAGAGTGGCATGCGTAAAAAATATTTGCCACACACATGTGATAGGCGCGCAAAAAATAACGAGCGGACGAAAAAGGGGGTTGAAAACTTCAAAAAATCGTCCATTTAGAGCAGTTATTCAAATTTTCACCATATAAACACCCCTAGACCCCCTATTTTTAGGCAGTTAAGTGTACAACTTAACTGCCGGACCCCTCGTACACCCACCCACCCTAACTGGCATGAGTGTCACAAAGTTAAATGTTGATCCCCCCCCCGATACTCAATTTGTTCTGTTCTTCAGATAGTACCTTGTTAAAATTCCAGATGTGAAGGACCCCAGAAGTGCGTGAGCTCCAATGACATAACCGTTTAGCCGTTTAAAGTCAGTCCTCTGCGGTTCTATCTCCTTCCAAAATGACTGGGATGTATTACCAATCTAAAACGATACAAGTGTAAAACAAAGTTGCTGTTAGACCTGGTATATTAGCTTGTTGAAATGTTGAAATCAATGATAAACTGGGATCAGTTACCAATCACTGAGATCAGTTACCAACGGTAACTTACCATGAAATAAAGGGTGAACGCAGTTACAGCCCAATAAGTCCATCGTCTTGTCTGCCCCGACTTGTAGGATAGGAAAGCGTTTTGCTTTAAAGTGAATAACTTCTCCTTAACGATCCTGCCGCACGTGTTTACCTCCTCTGATGTATGGATTGGTGGAGTGAACAAAAACTCTGGGGGTGGTATTAGAAGGCTCACAGCCAATGCTATAACCACACTCCCCAAACTGATCCAATTGAGGGTGAGTAGAGGCACGGAGAAGTCGACTAGGACGGCCGATGTGAAAGAGGACAGGGACCGTCCTAACAATGTTGCTGCTGCCAGGTAGAAACTCGTGCTTGAGTACAGCTCTTTTGGTACTGCCACAAACACGTAGGACTTGTAGGCAATCTCACAGGCAGTTCCCAGTGCGTATGTCACCTGCATCATCTGCATCATTTGGACTCCTTTTCCAAAAACAAGTAGTGCCCATGTAGCCACATAGCCGAGTGCTCCAAGCCAAATTAGGGGTCGAAACCGGAGAGCATCGGTTGTTGCTAGGACGAGAACAAGAAATGGCAACTGAGAATAACTCCATACTGGATAAACCTGATTGTTTACCTCATTCTTTGTCAGATTTTTATAGTCCCTCAAATATTGAGTCAGGTAGGGCTCAGATGGTCGGAAATCTCGGAAGAAGACGTAAAGTAGTAGAGTAAAAACCGTTAAATTCATCGATTACTTATTGGCAAACAAAGTCTCGCTCTCCGGCCTAGGTCCGACGACCGACAGGTCCGTTTCGTGAAAGTTCAAAGTTTCTTTAACTGAAAGACTTGGAAAATGCTACCAAACCTGCAACGCGGGATAAGGCAGTGCTTTCCAATCCGAAGAGTAAAGACCAGACTTCAGAGTTCAGACTTTTCAAAATTAAAAAAGAGTTCCAAAAACGACAAGTGAAATTTGAAACGCGACGTAAAAAATCTTTTCAAGAATGAGGGGGGATGCGCGGCATCATTTTTTGATTTGCGCGTTGGAGCGCGCAGCGCGTTTTGAAGATTTTGTTGATCGCGATTTTTTTTTTCGAAATTCCAAGCTGAATTTTTGAACCAGACTTTTTAAAAAAATGCGAATTTTTGTTTTGCTTTTCTTAGAACGACTTACCGAACAATAAAACCTTTAAACTGGAAAATACCCGAAAAGTTTGTCTGTCAACAGGAACTGGTAAAAATTGACACTGAGGTCAAATCTATAATCCGGCTTCCGAGTTTTTGCACCACTCCGAGACGGTTTAGACTGAGTTTGGCAATATTATGAAATAGGTTGAGGCCTTGTGAGTACTGAAAAAGACCCGGCTTCAAATTCTGACTCTAATTATATCAACATATTTCTTCTAAACCGCATGGGCGTAGTGCAGCAACTCTCGGAAGTCAGATTATAGATTTGACTTCAGTGTCAATTTTGACCCAGACAAAATTCTCCGGTATTTTCCAGTATATTAGAATCGATTTACAATCTTTTGCGACAAACCGGTTACAAATCGGACCAGTGGATCGCGTGCAACATCCCTTGAAAAAAACGATCCTTTTTGGGACGGAGCGGGCGCCTGTGTGTGAGCTCAATCCCAGTCGTGCAATGCAACGCCAGGTGTCTATGTCACCATTAAAGATGCTAATGTTTGATTGAGCTTGCCTTTTTTACGAGTGATTGTACTTTGTCTCGATTAGATTTCTCAGACTATCATACTATTCCTTACTCACTCTCAAATATTTTCTGTACGCAGAAAGGAAAGAGCTGTTAAGTCTAAAATCAGTATCAAATGGGGATCAAATGACTAAAAAGAAACAGAAAAAATACTACATATAATTCTCCTTTATATTCTCCTTCGTGTTCATTATATCACGTTTGATATGAACAGTGTCTCTATTGAAAATAGGTCCGACGACCGACAGGTCCGTTTCGTGAAAGTTCAAAGTTTCTTTAACTGAAAGACTTGGAAAATGCTACCAAACCTGCAACGCGGGATAAGGCAGTGCTTTCCAATCCGAAGAGTAAAGACCAGACTTCAGAGTTCAGACTTTTCAAAATTAAAAAAGAGTTCCAAAAACGACAAGTGAAATTTGAAACGCGACGTAAAAAATCTTTTCAAGAATGAGGGGGGATGCGCGGCATCATTTTTTGATTTGCGCGTTGGAGCGCGCAGCGCGTTTTGAAGATTTTGTTGATCGCGATTTTTTTTTTCGAAATTCCAAGCTGAATTTTTGAACCAGACTTTTTAAAAAAATGCGACTTTTTGTTTTGCTTTTCTTAGAACGACTTACCGAACAATAAAACCTTTAAACTGGAAAATACCCGAAAAGTTTGTCTGTCAACAGGAACTGGTAAAAATTGACACTGAGGTCAAATCTATAATCCGGCTTCCGAGTTTTTGCACCACTCCGAGACGGTTTAGACTGAGTTTGGCAATATTATGAAATAGGTTGAGGCCTTGTGAGTACTGAAAAAGACCCGGCTTCAAATTCTGACTCTAATTATATCAACATATTTCTTCTAAACCGCATGGGCGTAGTGCAGCAACTCTCGGAAGTCAGATTATAGATTTGACTTCAGTGTCAATTTTGACCCAGACAAAATTCTCCGGTATTTTCCAGTATATTAGAATCGATTTACAATCTTTTGCGACAAACCGGTTACAAATCGGACCAGTGGATCGCGTGCAACATCCCTTGAAAAAAACGATCCTTTTTGGGACGGAGCGGGCGCCTGTGTGTGAGCTCAATCCCAGTCGTGCAATGCAACGCCAGGTGTCTATGTCACCATTAAAGATGCTAATGTTTGATTGAGCTTGCCTTTTTTACGAGTGATTGTACTTTGTCTCGATTAGATTTCTCAGACTATCATACTATTCCTTACTCACTCTCAAATATTTTCTGTACGCAGAAAGGAAAGAGCTGTTAAGTCTAAAATCAGTATCAAATGGGGATCAAATGACTAAAAAGAAACAGAAAAAATACTACATATAATTCTCCTTTATATTCTCCTTCGTGTTCATTATATCACGTTTGATATGAACAGTGTCTCTATTGAAAATATATCAATTGCTAAACTGGGACTAAAACATCGTCTACGTTCGGGCAATATCGCCTTGAGCCTCCGGTTGAGGCGACAACTTGCATTGCTGAAAATATTAGGATGGTGTTAGATTGAAAACAAGCTTGCTAAACGGTATCAAAACCATGCTAGTAACCCCCCCCCCACTGCTCTTACCTGGGTCTCCTGAATCATGGCACACCATCCGCAGCAGCATATTGTAATGATATCACCAAAAAGACCACCCTGTAAACGAGAGAGAGAGAGGTAGGAAGAGGAATAATTGGGACTCAAGAATTGTCATTGTCAGAAATTTTAGGAAGACGCATGCCCTTGGTAGAACTGGGAGAGAACTTACCTCGATACCGTGTTGTTCCCTAATGGTGCCCCTCAGCTTAAACCAGCATATAATATCTAGTAGAGGCACGAACAAGATCAACCCACCGACAAAACAGGATGTTATACCTGCTGCCTCCATGTTCTTGCCAAAGGGAATACACGGCAGGAAGGTGACCATACAACCTGGGGGAGATATTAAGAATTGTCCGATCCTAGTAAGGAACCGACCAATCAGAACTCGTTATTTAGGTCACATTATCAGCCAATCTGGGACCAGTGTTCCCTGATTCGGTCGGTTCCTGGTGTACTGTGGTCAATGCACTCCGAGGGTGTTATGGTCTACTTACAAGCTCCAAAATCATTGAAGCAGCTGAAGAGTCCGTTTGCCCATTCACTGGCTGGATGAACTTCTGTCATAGTTTTAGTAGAATAGAGAGCTAGAAGGGGAGGACTAAATTTATTGAAGTGGATTGAGAGAAATATAGATAGACCTAGACATGACAAAACACAACTGAAAACAAAGACGACAAATGAAAACTAAAAGCTAGGAGATAAAATGTGAACAACGACAACACCCGTTGTCTTCTCCTACACTTCGCACGTGCTCCGTCTCCAATCCAGGGCGTATGCACATGTTCTCTTTGTCTCCAATTATCAGTAGATTTTCTTATTCATTAGCTGCAGGTTCAACTCGACTGTAAGACAAAAGCGGTCATTGTCAAACTCATACCAAACGAGCTCGGCATGTTCATGTGAAGGAACAATCGATTTCCGATCAATAGAATTTAGACAACTGTAGTATCAACTACTTTGTCGATACGCAAATAAACAAAGCACCCTAAAGGCCCTTTTTGAACATTTCTAGTGTAAGGTACTTTTCGGCAGTGCAATATTAGTCCACAACTCCATAGTGGGGTGTTGGGCATTTGGACAATATCACCGGTGCTGTGTGAATTAGGGGTAAAGCGAGAAGTATAGCTTGTACCACTGTTTTGAGTACTACACTGCACTAAAATGTCTAATAAAATGACAATAATGTTTAGATGAGATGGTAATATCGGATGAATGGGCAGAGGAGGAACTTGAACGGCAGTTGAGGGCACTTAGCCCCATACAGTGTATAGAAGATGCAGAGAATAAGTTAAAGGACCTCACTTTCCACAATACAAATCTTGTGAATGGTAAGCTTACTGAAACTGGTCATCTATCATTAAATTTGCTGAGCTATAATATTTATTGAGGTAAACGTTGTCGTGTGCCGACCTTCTTCCTTCAGCACATCCTGAGAACTAGAAGTAAATCTCTACTTATAAGATCTGATTTCTGAACAGAGATGAAAAAGGCGGAATATTAATATAATGGCATTTCGATGATATACATGACGAGAAGTTCAGTACTATGAACATTTTCAGATAACGATAATGATTGTGTGCCAGACTCAGTCCAAACCTATCTGTCTCTGATTCAGAGTGTCTCTAATGGTATTGAGGAAGATCTAGTAGAATGCGAGACAATCCTAAATTACCATGACCAAGTAGGTGTACCGGCAGGCGGCCGTAAACTCTTTTCTTACCTCTCCATTCTCTCCTTACTTCCTCTCATTTCTTACCTCTCCTCACTTTTATATTTACCGGGCTCCTATCTTCATGTGACCGGGCTCCATCCTAACTCCCTTTTCTCGCTCTCTCCCAGGTGAGTGTGTTATCGACCGAGTGGGAGGAGGAATTGGAAGTTCTAGAAGAAGAGGCGTTGGGTGGATCAGACACCATCAGTGGATCAGAACACCAGACTGTAGAACATCAAACCGTACAAGATGGGATGGTGAATGTGCCTTCAGAACACCAAACACAACAAGATGGGATGGTGAAAGATGATGATGATGATAGTAGTTTGGATGATGTTATTGATTTGAAAACCCTCACTAGCCGATACAAGATAAAGCTACAGTGTGATCTACCGATATTCCAGGTAGAGTTTTGTTCAATCCCATTATAGGGGATCTGGCTAGCTAATGTAGAAGATGGAGTTTGGTGTTTCTTCTATGTGTGTTCAGGTGTTTGGTTACAAATGTAACGATATTTCAGGTGGAAAAACCTCCTGCAACAGTTGATAAAGACACAGAAGCAGAGCGGGAAATTGAAGAAAATAGGGTTGCCGATCGAGTAAAAGCAGCAGAGGATCGAAATAAATTATTAGATGAAGAAAAGAAGCTTCTTGAGAGGTTACAAGAGGTACATACATATTTAGACAGCTGTTTGGACTCCCAATTCACGTTTCATACTCCTAATATATACATCCTGTTTTAGGCTGAGCTACGGAAGATCGAGAGGGAGATGGAGTTGGCTGAGAAGGAACTTCAAAAGGACCTTGCTGCTCACCAGCACCAACTTGACATACTGGCAGAAGAAGTGGAGAGGGAGAGGGTCGAGCATGAGAGGAGACTTAGAGATCAGGAGAGAAAGAATCAGGAGAAAAGGGAGAGCGCTCGATGACATTAGGTCAGGGCGCAATCTCCCTACAACCGATCCTTTCACATCAAGAAGGAAGTTGAAAAAGTGATAGAGCGAAGAAGGAAGGAATTACTCGAGGAAGAGGTGAGGAAGTACGAGGAGATTATACGGCAGGAAAAACTGGCCGTGGAGAGGGAGATAGAAAGGAAACGAAAAGAAGTGGAAGAGAAGATTAGAGCTGAGGAAAGAGCGGAGGAGCTGAAACAACGGCGTATGGAGAAAGAGAAGAAACGAAGAGAGAAGGAGGAAATGGAAAGACGACGGGAAAATGAGAAAGAGCATAGGGCTAGAAGAGAGGAGGAAGAGAGGACTAGACAGTTGGCAGAGAAGCAGGAAATGCACTGGTTGGGACAGCATCATGGGGAGGGAGACGAGAAACCCTCAAGCTCCACTGAGGAAACTCCTGAAAGTAACCAGGAGAAAACAACCCTGTCTTCTAAAAGCAACCAGGAGAAAACAACCCCGTCTTCTAAAAGCAATCAGGAGAAAACAACCCCGTCTTCTAAAAGCAATCAGGCCAATCCAAAGACAATGTGTTGGTTTGATTTGATATCTGGAGTGAATTTGAACTAAAAATGTTTTGCAATTGATCATTCTATTTCTAAATATGACTCGCTGCGTGAGTTCAAGGGCAATTTTATGAGTGATAATTCAATTGTGTTTTACAAAACGAAGTGTACTTTTGGTAATATGTTTTTAGAAGATATTACAAGTGAATGGCGATTAAAATGTAAATTTCATTTGACCTTCTTACTTCACCAAATTGAGATACCTTGTTTGATCCTTTGTTAATCGGAATTAGGGCAAGGACAGACATGTACTGTCAGGTAAACAGTAAATGTTGTCTTGATCATCATCTGGTGTATTTTCCCACGGTCAGACGTAACGCGCGAACGCCCGACGCGTTTAGTGTAGGAGATTTTGGGAAATTTCGCGCGGATCACGTACGTTAACACGAGACCGAGGCAACATTTACCGCCTACCTACGGCGCTTGCCCGCTACGCGGGCAATACATATTCTCATATTAAGACATGGCTTCGTTGGATAATTATGAGCTGAGATACAAAATAAAATATAATGAATAGCACCGTTACACTCTATACATGGAAAAAATATTTGATAAAAACACAGAGAGGATAACACAAAAATGAAATAATAGCTTTACTTGGCTGCCTATATTAATATATCATGAAGTCGCTATATTGACCACAAACGATCGGAAAACAACTACAAATCCGCAAAGAATTATAGATTTTGTTATTTATAACTGAAAATTCAAACCCAGTCTCCTATTTTTGTATCACCACTTTAAACAATAAATGCTGATCTTCACCTAATATTTTTGAAAAAAGTGTTTTTGCAAAACGCCATCAACTCTTTACAAAATTCACATTACACTGTAATTAGTACAAATTTCACATCACAATAACATTGTCCCCGGGGTGCTTGTCAGCACTGTGATTGTCCAATTAAACCCGTACCCGTATGTGGATAGCCCAGTGAAGTTTGGTCTCCGATGTCAGCCGGATGCTCTCATGAAGTTGTTTTTCGAATCATTAAATCTGCCTGGTCGTCGCTCTTTCCCACACACATCGCCTGAAGAGGAGAGATCAGAGATTGCCAATTGGGGGTACCAACAATATCGGCTATAATCATAGATTATAGATCATAGATAATAGGGATTACTAGTTTATACAAATACAGACATCGATTGGAATTGTGATTTAAATACACAAGCGGCAAGGGTTTGTTTGTTTTTTTTGTGATTGATGCGTCTGGAGGATGACCTGCCCGAAAGTAGTAGAGGCCGCACTGAACACGCCCAGGGGGGTGACAACTTCAAAAAATCCAACTTTAGGTGTATGTGGTTACAAGTGTAACGTTATTTTAGGTGATAAAACCTTCTGGACCAGTTGATAAAGACAAAGAAACAGAGCGGGAAATGGAAGAAAATAGGGTTGCCGATCAAGTAAAAGCAGCAGAGGATCGAAATAAATTATTAGATGAAGAAAAGAAGCGACTGGAGAGGCTACAAGAGGTAGTTAGACAACTATTTGGACGAAACTCCCAACATAACACACGCTTCAACTTTCACACTCCTAATTTGGGCACGTTGTGCGATCCCCTGTACGCCCTGCCAAACTCCTAATACATCCTGTTTTAGGCTGAGCTACGGAAGATCGAGAGGGAGATGGAGTTGGCCGAGAAGGAACTTCAAAAGGATCTTGCTGCTCACCAGCACCAACTTGACATACTGGGAGAAGAAGTGGAGAGGGAGAGGGTCGAGCATGAGAGGAGACTTAGAGATCAGGAGAGGAAGAATCAGGAAAAAAGGAAGAGCGCAGCTACTGTAATCCAGTCCCGCGTTAGAGGGATGTTGGCTAGGAAAGTGTACAAGAAGGAAGTTGAAAAAGTGATAGAGCGAAGAAGGAAGGAATTACTCGAGGAAGAGGTGAGGAAGTACGAGGAGATTATACGGCAGGAAAAACTGGCCGTGGAGAGGGAGATAGAAAGGAAACGAAAAGAAGTGGAAGAGAAGATTAGAGCTGAGGAAAGAGCGGAGGAGCTGAAACAACGGCGTATGGAGAAAGAGAAGAAACGAAGAGAGAAGGAGGAAATGGAAAGACGACGGGAAAATGAGAAAGAGCATAGGGCTAGAAGAGAGGAGGAAGAGAGGACTAGACAGTTGGCAGAGAAGCAGGAAATGCACTGGTTAGGACAGCATCATGGGGAGGGAAACGAGAAACCGACTGAGAAACCCTCAAGCTCCACTGAGGAAACTCCTAAAAGCAACCAGGAGAAAACAACCCCGTCTTCTAAAAGCAACCAGGAGAAAACAACCTCGTCTTCTAAAAGCAACCAGGAGAAAACAACCCCGTCTTCTAAAAGCAATCAGGAGAAAACAACTCCGTCTAATGAAAGTAACCAGGAGAAAACAACTCCATCCTCTGTTGAGACACCGAAGCAATCATTCTTATCTTCAATGGCTAGCAAAGCAAAACGGCTTTTCAAAAGTTCAGAGTTGACAGAGCCAGTAAAAACGGAACCGGCGACTTCTGAACAAGTGGCTTCTGAACAAGTGGTTTCTGAACATGTGGCTTCAAAACAAATGGCTTCAGAAGATGTGGCTTCTGAACAGGTGGCTTCTGAACAGTTGAAAACTAAACCTGATCAACCTATGGGGGAACCTGCCAAGGGGTATAGAAACGAAATACCCATACCTTCAGAACCTTTGATACCAGCAGAACCGTTAAAACCTGCAAACCCTTTGGAACCTTTGGGCCTTGTGGAACCGTTAGAATCCGTCACACGTCCTTCAGTTTCTATTGGAGATGAGAAACTATCTGAATCTGGAAAAGAAGTACCAGCTGGAATACCAAAACGCAGGGAACACGCATCTGAAGAAACATCTGCCACTAAACTGTTTGAGGTTCCCCCTAAACAGCATGACATAACAGGCAGAACTCTCGTTGAAGAAGACGCCCAGGGCAGGACTAAACAACCTAATACGGAGTTACAAGTGCCTAAACAGGTAGAGAGAAATCATGGAGAGCCACAGGAGAGAACGGTCATTGAAGATACCCAACAAGAGACAACAGTTGAAGAAAGAGAGAAAAAGGACGATTCCCAACAAGAGAGAACTATTGAAGAACAAGAGAAAAAGGACGATTCCCAACAAGAGAGAACTATTGAAGAACAAGAGAAAAAGGACGATTCCCAACAAGAGAGAACTATTGAAGAACAAGAGAAAAAGGACGATTCCCAACAAGAGAGAACTATTGAAGAACAAGAGAAAAAGGACGATTCCCAACAAGAGAGAACTATTGAAGAACAAGAGAAAAAGGACGATTCCCAACAAGAGAGAACTATTGAAGAACAAGAGAAAAAGGTCGAGGGTGCACGGAGCGAGTATCGAAGGAGAAGAAAACTTCAAAATGATCTCGTGTTTGCACGGGAGCTTTCCCTTGTCATAGACGACGATGAAGACTGGGGCGAGTTTGGGAGGGAATTGGAAGCTGCACAAGACAGGTGGCTCGCTCAGGGGGGACGCTGGAGTGACAGACCGGCACGACCTGCTACCGCTGGAAGGAGTTCTAGTGGAAGTGGGTACCAGGAGCTGAGGCCCCGAGTTATTGGGGGTGTAACGGCTGTAGTGGAGGGAGCTGATCGAGTGAGTTTGAGGGGCGAGTGCAGGGAGTTGTTCATCAAGGAATGTACTAATATTGAGGTAATTGGGAATTCTGTAGTAGTAGTTTTTGGGTAAATTCCTCAATTCTACCATCGCACTAGTTAGTAGTTACACATGTTTTACACACTGCTAATATAATGATTATGATTTCATTTAGGTGATACCTGGTGACGCGGTGTTACTGTCAATAGATGGATCTAGTGATGTCACAATGACAGGGAAACATGACAATCTCTCCATTCTATACCAGGTTAAGTGCGATTTTTAATAATGCTAACCGCTTGCACACAAATCAGAGCATTTCATGCGCATCACACATCGCGTGCTACCAATTTCAATTCAAAACTTGAATTCGCGCGCCCCCGGTTCGCATTCTTAAAAATCAGACTTTAGACTTCCGTAGACTTTGTAATATTTGAGGGGGAGGTGCGTGTGGTAGTAATGACTGCTGTCTTTCTGTCTCCTACCTCTGCCATACCCCCTAAACTAACATAAAATGACCCCCTTTCAGACGAGTTGTGGCCTCACTAAAATAGGAAAAGGAACACCCTCTCTTCTATTGTGGGATCTCTCCTCCAATGATATACACCGCCTCAGCCCCGTTCTATCCTCTAACCTTACTGTGGTAAGCTATGTTACGACAAATATTGGTCAATACGTGATGTCACAGTGTCACAGACCCCCCCAGTGAAGTCTCACCCCTCTCCCTGTATTGTCAAGGTGGCTTCAGAAGATGTGGCTTCTGAACAGTTGAAAACTAAACAAGTGGCTTCTGAACAGTTGAAAACTAAACCTGATCAACCTATCAAACCTATCGGGGAACCTGCCAAGGGGTATAGAAACGAAATACCCATACCTTCAGAACCTTTGATACCAGCAGAACCGTTAAAACCTGCAAACCCTTTGGAACCTTTGGGCCTTGTGGAACCGTTAGAATCCGTCACACGTCCTTCAGTTTCTATTGGAGATGAGAAACTATCTGAATCTGGAAAAGAAGTACCAGCTGGAATACCAAAACGCAGGGAACACGCATCTGAAGAAACATCTGCCACTAAACTGTTTGAGGTTCCCCCTAAACAGCATGACATAACAGGCAGAACTCTCGTTGAAGAAGACGCCCAGGGCAGGACTAAACAACCTAATACGGAGTTACAAGTGCCTAAACAGGTAGAGAGAAATCATGGAGAGCCACAGGAGAGAACGGTCATTGAAGATACCCAACAAGAGACAACAGTTGAAGAAAGAGAGAAAAAGGACGATTCCCAACAAGAGAGAACTATTGAAGAACAAGAGAAAAAGGTCGAGGGTGCACGGAGCGAGTATCGAAGGAGAAGAAAACTTCAAAATGATCTCGTGTTTGCACGGGAGCTTTCCCTTGTCATAGACGACGATGAAGACTGGGGCGAGTTTGGGAGGGAATTGGAAGCTGCACAAGACAGGTGGCTCGCTCAGGGGGGACGCTGGAGTGACAGACCGGCACGACCTGCTACCGCTGGAAGGAGTTCTAGTGGAAGTGGGTACCAGGAGCTGAGGCCCCGAGTTATTGGGGGTGTAACGGCTGTAGTGGAGGGAGCTGATCGAGTGAGTTTGAGGGGCGAGTGCAGGGAGTTGTTCATCAAGGAATGTACTAATATTGAGGTAATTGGGAATTCTGTAGTAGTAGTTTTTGGGTAAATTCCTCAATTCTACCATCGCACTAGTTAGTAGTTACACATGTTTTACACACTGCTAATATAATGATTATGATTTCATTTAGGTGATACCTGGTGACGCGGTGTTACTGTCAATAGATGGATCTAGTGATGTCACAATGACAGGGAAACATGACAATCTCTCCATTCTATACCAGGTTAAGTGCGATTTTTAATAATGCTAACCGCTTGCACACAAATCAGAGCATTTCATGCGCATCACACATCGCGTGCTACCAATTTCAATTCAAAACTTGAATTCGCGCGCCCCCGGTTCGCATTCTTAAAAATCAGACTTTAGACTTCCGTAGACTTTGTAATATTTGAGGGGGAGGTGCGTGTGGTAGTAATGACTGCTGTCTTTCTGTCTCCTACCTCTGCCATACCCCCTAAACTAACATAAAATGACCCCCTTTCAGACGAGTTGTGGCCTCACTAAAATAGGAAAAGGAACACCCTCTCTTCTATTGTGGGATCTCTCCTCCAATGATATACACCGCCTCAGCCCCGTTCTATCCTCTAACCTTACTGTGGTAAGCTATGTTACGACAAATATTGGTCAATACGTGATGTCACAGTGTCACAGACCCCCCCAGTGAAGTCTCACCCCTCTCCCTGTATTGTCCTCTGTGACCTTACTTACTATTGCTATGCCGAACCCTCAAGCTCACAGAGCACTATATTGCGACAAAGTGGTGTGTATCAATAGTGTTTATTACAACCCCACCCAAATCTCCCTCACGTCACTCCTTACCCCGTCTCATAGTATATCGCAGTACGTTCCTCACTCTTGTAAGTTATGTACTCATTCTAAATGTTGACCGTGATAAAATGTTACTATCACTAATCCCAATGTAACGTCCAAACATCCATCCGTCATTACATCCCCACTTTCATTGATACCCTCTGGAGTGAAACACGTGTATATAATATTCTCTTTGTTAATTGCCGACGCACTAATTGTAAAGTTTTTGTAGGTGTAGTAGGTGCCAAATATAAACAGCTTTGTTTAATGACTTCCTAATTAACTTTCCTTCTCCCTCCCCCTCTTTCTCCGTCCCTATCTTCTTCTCCCCCTCTATTCTTCTCAGTCCCTCCATTCTTCTCTCCCTCTCTCTCCCTCTCCCTATTTCTCTGTCCCTTTCTCTGACTCAATTGTCACGATGCCGCATCTTTCCCATCATCTGCTGCACCTGTTCTTTGGTCTTTGTTGTGTTATTCCTTCATTTGCTTTTGGGTACAGTGCCTTCCTTTCGCTCTCTTCCTATTCTCTGTTTGTCGAATTTTCTGTTTACCTTTCCATTGCACTTTGTCGTGTCACATTCACACTTTAGTAGGAAACACTTCTCCCGCCATTGTTGCACTTGTCTTGACCACTGAACCGCTCTAACACAAGTCCCCTCTCACTAGCCATGTCTGACCGGTACGCTCCTCCAATTTACATCCCAGAACGCCATCTAAACGCTCTTCGCCAGGCCTCAAACCTGGCCATTGATATTGGTGGGTCCCTCGCAAAGTTAGCTTACCTGACCCATGTGCCGGGCCGACGCCGGACTATCTCTCAGGATGGTGGAGGGAGTAGCAAGGGAGGAGGGGATGGGGAAGTTAGAGATGAGGAGTGTAGGAGGAGTAGATTACAGTTCGTCAAATTTGAAACGAAGCACATCCAGAGTTTGACTCACTACATCAAGGACTGTATGGGGGATGACGTTGATTTGTGTCATGGACGTACTATCCGGGTGACGGGTGGGGGTGCCTTCAAGTTTACCGCCCTCTTCGAGCAGGAATTAGGACTGAAGATCGTCAAGGAAGACGAGATGGAGTGTCTGATTAAAGGTGCCAACTTCCTCCTAAACAACATCCCAAACGAAGCTTTTTCCTTCAAAAAGAACCGAAATCCGGAGATTGAATTCCGGAAAGCCGGATGTGAATTCCCCTATCTGTTGGTAAATATTGGGTCTGGTGTCAGTATACTGATAGTTCACAGTGACAGTAAGTTTGAGAGGGTCGGAGGTACGGCCATGGGCGGTGGAACGTTCTGGGGACTAGGATCCCTTCTTACCAACGCTCAGGGCTTTGACGAGTTGCTAGCACTCGCAGAGGAAGGGGACTCGAGTGCAGTTGACTTGCTGGTCAAGGACATTTACGGAGGGTCTTATGAAGCGATGGGGCTGCCTGGGGATCTGGTGGCTAGCAGCTTCGGAAAGGCAGCCAGGTCCCGGATAGCTGGGCCTGCCCGGGAACAGATCCCTAAATCGAGTATCGCTAAGAGTCTTCTACATATGATTAGTAATGGTATCGGCCAGATAGCTTACCTCCACGCCAACCTATATAACTGCTCACACGTGATATTCGGAGGGTTTTTCATCCGAGGTAAAAAGACCACAATGCATTCCATATCCTACGCAATTAACTATTGGAGCAAGGGCACAATTCAGGCATTGTTCATGCGTCATGAGGGGTACCTGGGTGCAGTGGGAGCATACATGACTGGCACAACTGAAGGAAACGTGGGAGACTCCGAAACGGTCGGGAATTACGGAGAGAACTACGCGTTTTCCGATAGTTTTGAGGTCAACGATGCTGTGACGCAGGCGCTTCAGTTCCTGGAGCTGGATAGGTTGGACCTGCCCCTGGTGCAGTTTCCATTGCTGAACGCTGAAGAGTATCAAGCAGACTTGATAGACCTGTCATTGGAAACTGAGGCAAGGAATTATTGGCTGGATATATTCAAGGATGGCCTGGACAAGTTCTGTAAAGTGATTCGAGATGGAGAGTCGAACAGAGTTCATATCGATAAGAGGATGGCGTTGTTCAAAAAGAAGTTTTTGGAGTGTTTAGCCCTGTTGAGAAAGAACCCCTTTGCATATGGGAATCTGACCGTAAGAACACTGTTAGACTGCAGGGAGCAGTTTTTGGCTGAATTTGATTTTTATGATCCCTATCTGAAGTTCAAGCTAGAAGAAAACAATGCTGCGTTAGAGCAACTTCCAGGGAGATTGGAGTACCTTCGGACTCTCCCGTGGGAGGAGAGACAAGTAGAGTTGATAAAGGGGATCCTAGGGGGCAACATTTTCGATTGGGGTTCCTCTGCTGTCGTGCGGATCAACGAAAAGACCAAGATAGATTTTGGTGCGGCGTGTGATTTGGTCCAATCACCGCCCTGGTTCGTTGATCATCTCGAACACTGGATCAAGAGACTAAAGCGGGCGAGCATTAGGAAAATGTTGGTGTTTGTTGACAACAGCGGGGCTGACATTATCCTTGGAATTCTGCCCTTTGTGGTGGAAATGCTGCGAATGGGAAGTGAAGTGGTGTTGGCAGCCAACAGTCGACCAGCGCTAAACGACATTACATCCCACGAGCTGCGAATGATAGTATCCCAGGTGTGTAGTATATCAGATGTTGTACAAGGGGCAGTGGATGAGGGTAAACTGAGGATTATTGAGAACGGTTTGGGATCACCTTGTTTGGATCTCAGCAGGATATCACAGCAGGTTGCTGCGGAGTGTGTAGGGTGTGATTTGGTTGTGATAGAGGGAATGGGACGTGCTATTCACACCAATTTTAATTGTCAATTTAAAGTGGAGTCACTAAAGCTGGCTGTTGTTAAGAATAAGTGGCTGTGTGAGAAGTTTGGGTGTCCTATGTTTGCTGCAGTCTGCAAATATCATGTTCCCGATATGCCACCACCTGAGGCGGACTAAGAGTTTGTGTGGGGTGTGATTGACGTTTGATTCAAGTTTGATTGAGGTGTGATTGATGTGTGATTGATGTGTGATTGAAAGATAATTTATGTGAAAGAAATCAAGAGACTCCGATAACTTATTGACCCTGTCTGGGAAATTGATAAAGGGGTTTTATTATGATATAACACTATTATGGTTTAATTTTTCATGATTTGTCTTTTAACTAAAATATACGAGTTTACTAGCCTCCTTCCTTGCCCCAATGCCTTCTCCACCTAACATCAAAAACATCCTTCCTACCGAAAACTCACTGGGTGTCACCCAGCACATAATAACACTATCTTTCACCTCCAGTTAAATCTCTCCGGGAACAAGTTGGTTTCAACCCGAGCCCTACAGTACCTGCCTAACCTGATTCACCTGAACCTAAGTAACAACGCTCTCTCTACTGTCCAGCATCTCCCTACATGTGGTATGTGAAATGGGAGAGGTGCAGCTTGATGTAGGTCTGTAAGGAGTGATTTAGGTTACTGTACCCTATCAGAATCCCTTGCTAAGTTTTTTCGTCTCACTTTCTCGCTCTTCATGCTCCAAATGAAATAAACAATCCCCATAATCTCCTGACAGGATTGCTCCAGTTTTTAGATTTGTCTGGTAACAGTCTTGTGAATGTACCCTGTCTCTCACACAACATCCTCCTAACCTTCCTCGATCTTTCCAATAATGGTACGTAGTAACATATTCAGCAGTTATCTTGGGATTAAATACCCACAGATAATTTACGAGAAGTACTAAGATGAAATAATTTGAAGAGAGAGTATCAGCTAAGCTCTCATGTTCTGATTAAATAGCCCAACTAATCACCCACTCTCTTCTCTTTAGGTCTGACTGATATTGGAATGTTAAGTACTGCCTGGCTGCCTCTTCTCTCTACCCTCCGACTCGGTGGTAATGTCCTCAGCTCCCTACCCTCCCTCTACACAGTGGCCCCCTTTCTCCAAACACTGGACATCTCTAATAACGCACTAGCAGGAGATATAAAACAGTGTCTCCGGTACCTCACGCTAAGTGAGCTGCTTGCGGAAGGTAACGCGTTAGACATCACGCAGCTGTCCTCACGCGTGAGGGGTCACGTGACAAGTCATGGAACGGAGCTTCAGAAGGGGCTGATGAAGGTTCAGGAGAGATTAAAACAGTTCGAGCCTCCTCTCGAGACAACTGCTAAGGTAGGAAATCTTATGAACTAAATTCAACTGTGACGGCAATTCCACAGCCCCAAAAGTAAACGTGTTTTCTTTTATATTATGACTTGAATGCTCAATGAGACACATCATGTTTGTGTAAACCTCGCGATGATATATAACCTAACAGTGCCCTGCTTTAGGTGAATTATCTGAGGGAACGCTGGGATCTTTCAAAGATGATACTTCAGCAGTGCGCTGAGATAGGCAACTGGAACAGATTGGAGAATGAAGTGGAGAATTTCACGCCTGTTGTAGCAACTCCAAAGGAAACTTTCTACAGCGAAGTTGTTCCCAAATTGAAAGCACCCCCTTCTACAAGAGAAGGATATACTGTGGTGAGAGGATCTTCTCCTAAAGTATACAAACCACGGCCACCTACACCCAAGAAACATGATTCCTCTCAAGTCACTACTGGACATTCCCAAGTCACTACTCGACCTTCTGTTAGTGCTAAAACACCGCAGTCACCCGTACCTAACAAGACGCAGCCAGTAGCTAATAACTTGAACGTGGGGCAGTCTGCGGCAAAATCGGTTCTCAGGTTGCAGAGTCTGATACGAGGATTCAGTAGCAGGCTACGTTACAAAAACCTAGTGGAACAACGACAAATGCAACTGTACAGAGAGTACAAGCGACTCTTGGTCGCATCTGTTTTGGTACAACGGATTTGGAGGGGTTACACCGTGAGGAGGGATCTTTGGAACTGGTTACCATGGTTACACAGGAGGCAGGAGAGAAGGAGGGAGATGGAAAAGGGAGTGGTTGCAGTTCAGTCACTGGCTAGGGGATGGATAGTGAGGAAACGAATTGCAGAGGTATGTGTTATTAGTAGAGTAGTATTGTTACTAGCAACTGTATTTGTTGAGATTTCTCTCTCTCTCTCTCTCTCTCTCTCTCTTCTCTCTCTCTCTCTCTCTCTCTTTCCCTCTCTCTCTCTCTCTCTCTCTCTTTCCCTCTCTCTCTATCTCTATCTCTCTAACCCTAACTAACTATCTCTCTCTCTCTCACCAGGCGTACCGGCAGGCTACCTATGACCTGGACGACCTCGAAAGTTTGGACGAAGTAGGATCACTTAACTGGGACGAGGACGAGCTAGACAGAGGATGGGGGTTACCTCCAACCCCATCTCTAACACACCACGTCTCCCTCCCTCCAACCCCCGCCTACTCCCATATCTCAGTATCATCAGTTGTAACGGACACAACCCGGACCCCTGTACCGCTCCTACCCCTCAGCAGGCTGTGTCCCCCTAGCAGGGGAAATAGTCTGGCCAGTGGGCCCAGTGAGATTAGTATCCTGTCAATGCCAAGTAGTAAAAGAGTGAGCAGGAGACAGCAAGAGATGGTGACAGAATGGGGGGTGAGTGATCAAACGGCCCAAAAACTGATATCACGATCTCGGAAGTTCGGGAAGAAAGTGAGTGCTGCTAAAAAGAGGGAGATGGTCAGGGAGAGGTTTCTCCACCAGCGACAGCACCGAACACCCCCACCGCCAACTGCTACTAGTAATTGTGATAGTGAGAGCGAGGTAGTGTATCAGTGGGAGAGTGTTCAACCCCTCCATACCAGACTTTATCACAATCCTTCATTTTCCTCTCCCTCCAGCCAACTTCCCCCACTGAGACTAAAACAGAAACAGAGACCCTTCAGATAATGTGTGAAAATATGTGTAAATCATGTATATAGACAGAATATTTTTTACAACCCCAGCTCAGAATATTCTGATTTTCAATGTAATTTGTGATAATACAACGGTGTGACAGTGTAATGAACAGGAGCGCGCGATGACAAATACACGGTAAAACTGCAACTGTCTGCAGTGCACTATTTTGCGCGCATTCACATTTCATTTTTCTTTTTCTTTCGCGGGGGGCAAACAACATCAAACCACTGTCAAGTCGACTGATGACTCATCAGTGCGATGTTACTCTTGGTAACGAAGTTACCCCTCCCTTGCCGGCGCGCGAAGAGTGTGAGGTGTCTTCGATACCAAATGTTACACCGTCGTCCGTCTTCTACTTGCTCAACTACCGGATGTAGCTCAGGAGCTGCTACATTCAGGTGCAGTATTTCCCCGCCTGTTGGTAAAACAGCAGACTTCTATTTTCTAGAGGGTAGATGTGTTTTTAATGTCACATTGTGACTCTGAAGACAAAGATAAAGACTTGGTTTCCGTGTAAAACTGAATGGGGTATTACTTAAATTGCTAGTTCTTTCTGTCTTGAAACACAAAAGGGGGAAATATCTCTACTCTACTAATTTAGAGATCTAGGACAAATATTAGTGGAGTTGACTCTTATAGCTGTCGCGAGCTTAACACCTTACCACACACATACACAAGACATGCACGGTTGCCGACCCCGTTCTAATTCTCTCGAACGACACTCAGATCGGTTCGGCACCGCTAGGCAGCAATCTACTGGGTGCCTTTCACGAGTACAACCAGTGAGAGAGAGTATTCAGTAGATATATAAAACGTTTTACACTATTTTCACTCTAATACATGTGTCTTACTCGAAAATATAGAACTTTGTTCACACCCGTCTGAGGGTCGAGCAAGGCAAATCTTTTCAGTACTAAACATGAAACACACACTTCGTAGTTTCGTCTGTTTTTTGAGAAAAAAACAGGTCTTCAATCTGTCTGGCGCCGCGAGACCCTGTTTTGATTAACAGATCAGACGCGAAAGTGCAATCGGGTCGGCGCCGCCAGACAGTCCAAAAATAGGCGCGTGACAACAGAAATAGACGCGTGACTAATGGAAATAGACGCGTGACAAACAGAAATAGACGCGTGATATATGTATATTATATAACATCATTTGACACACTACTTAACACGTGATGACAAATATTATAATGTGTCTCACAAAAAGAAGCCAGGAAAAAGTGAAAAAAAAACATTTTTGAAAGGTTTGGCTTCTTTCGATTTGGTGTGTGGAGGAAACAGCGTTGTTTTCTACACAACCAAGGCAATAACTCGCACACACTAACGTACTCGCACAGACACACAAACATACACTCCATGCATTTCGTATGTACGACAAATAATACGGGGGGATGCAGTAGTCGCTCCGCGGGAGCCCTATTTCCCTTACTCTGTTAATTTTTCGTTCCCAATCACTCATAGTACATATTACATAGAATGATATATAATATATAACTGTCTGTATTATAGCGAATATCAATAAATCATTTTCCAATAAAGATAGGGAAGGGGTGAAAGTAGGGGGATTTAAATGTATTGAAAGTGGGGGGAAAGGGGACTTGACGGGATTTTTTCGGGATAATACACATTATTGTTCCCACAGCAGGTTGTCCCATAGTAAAACTGCTCCTATGTTTCGAATCATCCTCGATTGGTGAAATCCTCATAATTCCAGCAATTTAAATAAAGCGATGTAATCCAGGAATCCCAGACACATGCTGATAGCTTTCCTGTTTGTGTTGTTGAAGAGCTGTTAGATTCCTGATTATTTGAGCCTTGTAGAGCTGCTCTTGGAGTAGTTGGTCGGGCCTTGTTGGGGAATCTGAGAAGGAATGGGATGTCAAGGAGAGACATACAGAGATAGAGATAGATAGATAGATAGATAGATAGAGAGAGAGAGAGCGAGAGAGAGAGTATATAGATGATCACATACCCGGTATGACTATAGGGTGGGCCTTGGTACCATACTCGGGTACATGGCTAGACCAATCAGATGTTCCCGGGCTCCAATCGGGGGTCGGGTAAATACCGCTCCTCCTATCAAGGGAGTTGACACTGAAATAAATAGCAAGTTAGAGGGGATAGTTTGTTCGACCCTCCTTCCACGCACCCCGGATTTGAACAAAACAAGGAATAGTTTCTATAATAGTTCACACTATCAGAACAAAGGCACCCATGTGTTATTTACCTCTCGCCAATGAGATATTGAAGGCTCAATGCGGGGTTGCTTTGTAGGTTCCATTGGAGCTCCTGTTGTTCCTGAAAAGGGAAGGATGGAGAGAGAGTGCAAGAGGAAAGAGAGAGAGGGGGGAGAGAGACACAAAGAGAGAGACAGATGTTCTATTATAAGTGATTTCCGCTTTTAGATGGCTCTTTACATGCATGTCTATCAAAAAGGCTGCGCGAAACACTAAATGCTTAAATGTGTTGCTTTGTATTGTAAGGAGCGCGCGGACGTGCTAGTACGGGGTGCGTACAAAACAGCGTAGCCGCGCACGTGGTCTTATACCTTCAACTGGTGAGTTAAAATGTTGTGCTCTCGCTGGACCTGATTTATCGCCTGAAACACGGGGGGCTTTCTTACACACAGGTCTGTGAAGTTATATATTTCTCTCTCTCTGTCTCGGTTGTTCATCTATCTCTGTCTTTCAGCTATCTCTGTCTCTAGCTGTAATATGTCTCAGTCTCTGTCTATCAAAGTGCGTTTCAAACGACTTGAACTGAGATTCCTGGAAATTCAGGATCTCATTCAGTAAATACAACACGCAATACTCCAATTTCCAGGAATCTCAGGTCGCGTCGTTTGAAACGCACTTTAACCATCTCTGTCTCAGTCTCTGTCTATCAGCTATCTCTTTGTATATCTCTCTCTCACCTGGAGGTATTGAAGGTGTTGCTGGGGCGTCATTACCACTCTGTTAACTTTGTTGTTATCTCTCTTGCACGCTTTCTGCATCACCTGGTAACAAGAAAGGAAGATTGAACAGGGGGAGAGGGCATGATATGAAGTTTGGTCGTGATTCGGTACACATAGTGTGGACCGGATCACATTAGAAGGATCTGATCCCTCACCATGCCACCACCCCCAGGGCCCAGTCCCACTGAAGGAGAAGGATCTGAGCACAGAATTATACAGATCCCTTGATTTGATATGGATACGATACACACGCGTCGACATTCCCTCTGTCTATCATTTTATAACTCACATGAGACATACCCCCAAATGTCACAATACCTAAGCACTATTATATAAATGACGTCACTCATGACGTAACACTCACCTCTATTCCTTTGCGGACACGTTTGCAGTACACCAGTTTTTGGAGATGGTTCATAGTTACAAACTCGTGAGATTTGCACCAGAGAGGAGACGCTCGCTGTGCGGGATCCAGGTGTAACATTTGTACCAGCAAACTAATAAACTCTCTCCTGGAGGGGATTTAGAGATGATAAATATAATTAGGCCAGGAACCGCCAACCAATCATAATTAGTTATTTAATATTTAGGTCACGTGACTGGTTATGAGCCAATCAGGGACCAGTATTTCTTGATTCGAACGATTCATGAATTAGGCCCTGTCCTAAATTCACTATTATCGGTAACACTGTTTGACAGTGTTTTCACAAATATTTCACTGCCATTCACACATTCCTCGAGTGAATGACAGTCTCACAGTCCCCACTTAAATCACGTGTAATACCGGGTATTAAATATCCCTACAATCCCAAGTGTGGATCTACCGAGTTAATCTACAGAACAAATGCATATTGCACGTATAGCCAGCATTTAAACACTTAGCCAACATTTTTGAAAGGCATTAGACTCCTATTGGAGGTTGCTGGTACATCATCTCTCCCCCGACTCTACTAAAAGATTCCCAAGAAAGCACTGCAGTCGGACCCCAATTTAACGGAACCCTAGCCTCAGGGATCCGCTAAATCGGGAAGAGCATATTTGGCCCATATTTGACCTACCTGTCCAAGTCCTCAACATATCGGTCCTCTTCAGTCACAGTATCATTTAGCCCAAACATGACAACCTCTTGCAATCCACTGAACTTAAAACGGCGTGTCTCCTTCGGTCTAATGTTCGTCTCATTGTGATACTGGTCCTCTGTCTTCAACCGCCACGTGTTACAGAACCCGTTGGGGGCTACAAAATACTGCCGACTCTTTTTACCCCGCTCCAACATATAGACCGGAGGTACCCCTTCTGTAGAGGTTATAAACCGGATCTGGGGAGAAGAGGGGATGTTAAAGCCGGTTAGAGGGGAAGAGAATAGAGAGGGGGACATGTAGACAGAGGGAGTAGCCGTTCTGTAATAATACAGGGTCGGCAGTGGCCAAGGGAGAAG
>AVPN01000232.1:14062-26152 GCA_000695325.1 Pleurobrachia bachei | reverse complement strand
TGACCCACTGTCAAGAGGGAGGGTAAGGCTGGAATGGGGGGGGGGGTCGTAGTACTAATTTGGTGCAGTTCAGGTCACTCCCGTAAATTTATCAAGTTTCAAAAATCACATGTTTGACCTCAAAGTGGCTCGGTTCCTTGGAAGCTCCAGTACAGAGAGAGGGGCACAATATATACCTGTAGTAGCGACTTTGTAGGTATGTATTATCGTGTGCCCTGCTCTTGTATGTCGCACTCCCAAAATCGATAAGTTTCACCCTAAAACTGTCAGCCTTCTTTTCTACCAGCATTATGTTCTCAGGTTTCACATCCGCGTGTATAATTTCCAACTCCGATAGCTTGATCAACGCTGTTAGAATCTGAATATGGGTAACGCTGTTAGAATTTGAACGAGTTTACAAATGCCGTGTTACACTGTAACATTCCAATTAAGGAGGCCGTTAGCTAAATATCAATTATACCAAAAACTAACATAAATTAGTTGGCTGAAAAGGTGACCATTTTTTTTTAAATGACACCTTTGCCCTCTCCGGGTTATATCAGATCACTATCTTTCCATCTCTTTCTCTATCTCTATCTCTATCTCTATCTCTCACTCTCTATCTCTCTCTCTCTCTCTCTCTCTCTCTCTCTCTCTCTCTATCTCACTCTCTCGCTGTCTCTTTATTTTTTCTTCTCAAACTCTTTGATTTACCCCATCGATGATATCCGTAACCCGGGCCGGGCAAAGGTGTCAGTTTGACAACAAAAGTGGTCACCTGTCCAGCCAACTAATTTCTGCTAGTTTTTGACATATTTGGGTATATTTTTGGTATTTTCTTATGTGAAATACGATGTAAGACACTTATGGAAACGTTATCGAAAGTCGATCACAGACATCGGCACGCTAGTAGCGTTTGAATATCGACTTGCCAATTGTCTCCCACCTACGACCCACCTCACCCGGCAATAACACCTACTCCTAGCACGTCTGACGGCAAGCACATGGTTTGCCCGCTTGATATGAGTCTCTTGGTGATACAATTCTGTTATGATAATGGGGACAAATTGGGACTCAGGATGTATCGGGATCGATAATAGCGGGAGTTTTCGCCGTTCAACGGCATCATCGGCTGGAGGAATAGGAATTTGTTTGTTATTTGATGGATTAATTGAGTTTGATAGCGCTAAAACTGGAATTTGGGGACAGACCAAAGAGCTGCAAGAAACTGAAATTAAGATCTCAGTGGGACTGGTTGTGGAGTTGCAATGGTGGGTTTCGCCTGCATAAGTGTCCTGACATATCTCACGTTTGGCAACATAGGCCACACATCTCACTGAACAATCAAGGTTTTCTGGTGGTCGATCGGTTGTTTCTCTGGAGTGGTTCTGATTCTCCGGTGATGGGGGGCGCATGTCCGCTGTTTTGTGGGGGTTCTTGACTGTTGATTTCTTTTTGCTTTCCGGGTGATGTGACCGAGGGTGGAGGGTGGTCTGTTTCTTCTGACTCTTCCGGTGGAAGCGGTGGTGTGGCGTTCCGTAGGGTTCCGCAGTGAACTCTGCATCGGGAAGGGGTGTAGGCTGGCCTAGTTCCTCTCGGAGGTCTGCTGTCCGGACTCCGGGATGAATGTTCGTCGGGGTCCTCTCGTGCGGTTTTGTCCGCTGCCTCCATGGCTTCTTCCTTGCTGGTTGTGGGGGAGCCGGTGTCGTCCACATGTCTTTTGTGGAGTGGTGTTCTGGGATCTGAATAGACGGATCTGCGTTCGTGGGAGTGCACTGCATCCGTGTTGTGGCGGCTAGGGGGAGGGTTGCTGCCCATGGGTGGGCCGGCTGGCTAGTGGCTGTCTGTGGATTTTCCGTTGTAGGATATGGGTACGGGTTGCAGGGAACTCGAGGCCCCGGGTGTCGAGTTCCTCCCAATGTTCATCTGCAATGTCTGCTAGGTCTTGGGCACTTGTTACGTCATTGGTGTTCCCGCCGGTTCTTCTTTTGGTGTGCCCTGTGGCATGCTGGGATGTCGTATCTCGCACCGTTTTTGCTCAATTTTGTTTGCAAAAAGGTGGTGCGTATGTATGTATGTATGTATGTATACAGAGCAATCGTTTGGGACCCCCTCGTAACTTTTGAACGGAACCATCGGTCCACTTGAAATTTTTAACACTAATAGATATCATTGAGGTAGCTTTGTATAAAAAATTTCAGCTTCATAGCTTGTCGGGAACATGGTTAAATAGACGCCCGAAAAGGGCGAAAGTCGCATCCGTATGGTATACTGCACTGGCCCCCGACTCGGGCGAAATTAAATTTTCTGCGCATGAGTTTATCGTTTCAGATTTGATCTTATAATGTTCGAGGATGACCTTAGAAGGGGAAGGATGGTTTTTTTCAATGCTGGGGGCTGTGCCCCCAGACCCCCCTAAGGGCCACGGGGCACTTGCCAGTGCAGTGATAGTAGAAGTTAAGTATTAAGATCTAAGTATACGTAGTTCGAGGGATTATGATTAATTAGCAGTAGGAAACGTGGATGAATAAGAGGTCACATCCTACATTGCACACTTTTTTAGATGTTTCCTAGATCAAAATGTATTTGTGGATAAGGGGAAGCAAGTTCCAAGGCTAGGGGCGCATGTGCAACTAGTCTAGAGACTACAGTCCGACCCAGATTTAACGGCACCCTCAGGGAGAGGGAAGATTATCCTGCCATTAAATCAAGGTGCCGTTAAATCGGGGTCCGACTGTACTAACTACCCAGTAGTTCTTGTGTGTGGAGGGATTGTGTAAACAGAGAGAGGGGACTAATGAACAACACTTAGAGCCATCATCATGGGGGTAGGGCCGGGGCGTGTGGGACTTAGAGCTGTGGGGGCCGGGGGCCGGCCTGGGGTAGCGAAGAAAGTATGTATGTACATTGTACGAGAGATAAAAAGAGAGAAGGTGACATCAGTACCATCGTGACCATAGCATAGTGATTAGGGTGTGTCATTTTGCAACAAAGTTTTCTGATTTGACTGAAACCTTCCCAGAATTTGTGGACAGGTACACAGAGAAGGACTGTGAAGTTTCAGCCCCCTACTCCAACTCCTTACGGGTACAAAATGCTTTTTATGCGCATGGGAAGTGTCACTTCCCGCGCACCCATTTTGACCCATTTTTGCCACTTTAGGGCATCCAAAAAAATCTAAAAAAATTTCTAGTTGCTTCTTGGATTGCTAAGAGTCGTCTATATGTCAAATAAAAGCATTTACACGATTTTTGTAAAAAAATATTTTTATTTTTTCCCATTTTGGCAGGCTTCATTTCATGTCCTTCTATTTGTCCTTTGCTTTTGTTTTTCTTATACAGGTCAATAAACCCTCAGAGATGCTAAAAGAAATTAATAGGGGTCCATAGAGACCCATAAAGGCCCATAGAGAGCCATAATGGCCCCTATATACCCATAGAGGCCTACGCGGGATGGCATTGAGGTTCATAGAGGCCCCTTAGAGGGTCATAGAGACCAATTAAGGTCCATAGAGGCCCACACAGGCTACTAGAGCCTCATAGAGTCCCATTAAAGGCCCATTGAGACCGACAGAGGGTCTATATACTCTCTAAGGGGCCTCAAGAGGACTCTATAAGCCTCTAATGGCATCTACGGGCCTCTTTGAAGCTTTATGGACCTCTATGGGACTCTGTGCATACATAAACCCTCTGTCAGTCTCTATGGGCCTTTCAGGGGGCTCTAGTGGCCTATATGGGCCTCTATGGACCTTAATTGGTCTCTATGACCCTCTAAGGGGCCTCTATGAACCTTAATGCCATCCCGCGTAGGCCTCAATGGGTATATAGGGGCCATTTAGGGTCTCTATGGGCCTTTATGGGTCTCTATGGCCCTCTATTAACTTCTTTTAGCATCTCTGAGGGTTTATGGGCCTGTATAAGAAAAACAAAAGCAAAGGACAAATAGAAGGACATGAAATGAAGCCTGCCAAAATGGGAAAAAATAAAAATATTTTTTTACAAAAATCGTGTAAATGCTTTTATTTGACATATAGACGACTCTTAGCAATCCAAGAAGCAACTAGAAATTTTTTTAGATTTTTTTGGATGCCCTAAAGTGGCAAAAATGGTTCAAAATGGGCGCGCGGGAAGTGACACTTCCCATGCGCATAAAAAGCATTTTGTACCCGTAAGGAGTTGGAGTAGGGGGCTGAAACTTCACAGTCCTTCTCTGTGTACTTGTCCACAAATTCTGGGAAGGTTTCAGTCAAATCAGAAAACTTTGTTGCAAAATGACACACCCTATTGTTGATGATGTCGTTCGTGCAGTCTTTCTTGAAACTGTCCCAATTGATTTGTGTGTTTTGACTAGGGCATGCAAAGTGGGAGGACTAGAATGGAGAGTTCGGAATGTATTGTGCGGGCTGTTGCTGAATTTCCTTCTCTTGCTAAGGCCTTCTCTCCCCCATTATCACTCTTGACCCTCCCGAAACAAAGGTGTCATCCATAGGAGTAGAACTTGTGAAAGAGAAAGTCGAAGTGCTAGCCCTGGGACCTAAAGTGCGTTTAAAACGACTTGACCTGACATTCCTGGAAATTGGAGCATTGCGTGTTGTATTTACTAAAAGAGATCCTGTAGAGATCCTGAATTTCCAGGAATCTCAGGTCAAGTCGTTTGAAACGCACTCTAATTTCGCTCTAACACCAAAAATCGATGGCAACCTCGTCAGAGAAGTGAAGGTGAACATTGCCCAGACTGCTTACCCTTCGCCAAATGGGTCCAGCAGACAAAGAGATGAAGGACACCTACCCAACCCGTTCTCAACATGTCCGATCTAAAGGTGTCCCATTCCAGTCCCTCAGTCCCCTTTTATAGGCACACCTCGCACTGATGATGTCAACTTGGAACATTCCATTAAACAGCTGGAGAGAATTATCTTCAAAAGATTAGAGAACACCAATACTTTTAGATGCACTGGCTGATGGAGAAGGTAAACTAACTGACAGTAGTGGAAAGGAAAATAGGAACCAGGTTGATTTCGCCCTTTGGAAGCGAAGCAAGCCAGGAGAGCCATTTTGGGAGAGTCCCTGGGGTCAAGGAAGACCGGGCTGGCATATTGAGTACAGTATGTGATTGAGCACACGGGATAGAGAAAATAAAAAGCAACAACGCTATATTGTTATGCTCGCGATTTGGTATAAACGGTGCTAATTGACAACGTCAGCTGTACTAGGAGATGGGAATTTTGTGTGACTCTCACGCTGCATCTTTGATATCGGATCGGTGCTTGAAAATAGCTCAAGTTGGTGTCTCAAAATCTTTTTGTCTCCGATACTCTTCTCTAGCACTCTTCTCACCACATCATTGTATCTCCAACTTATATGATATGCAACTTCTTTTGAGCAGCAACTGCTTCGAGTGATTGGGAGGGATGAGTGCAAAGTGACTGTTTTTTCTTTTTCTTCTTTCTAACCCGAAGTTATTCGGACTTTACAAGATGGTTGAGAGAGGATTATATGTATACAGGGTGTCCCATATTCGGCCATGGCACTCCGTACTGTACTCAATATGCCAGCCCGGTCTTCCTTGACCCCAGGGACTCTCCCAAAATGGCTCTCCTGGCTTGCTTCGCTTCCAAAGGGCGAAATCAACCTGGTTCCTATTTTCCTTTCCACTACTGTCAGTTAGTTTACCTTCTCCATCAGCCAGTGCATCTAAAAGTATTGGTGTTCTCTAATCTTTTGAAGATAATTCTCTCCAGCTGTTTAATGGAATGTTCCAAGTTGTCATCATCAGTGCGAGGTGTGCCTATAAAAGGGGACTGGAATGGGACACCTTTAGATCGGACATGTTGAGAACGGGTTGGGTAGGTGTCCTTCATCTCTTTGTCTGCTGGACCCATTTGGCGAAGGGTAAGCAGTCTGGGCAATGTTCACTTTCACTTCTCTGACAAGGTTGTCATCGATTTTTGGTGTTAGAGCGAAATTAGAGTGCGTTTCAAACGACTTGACCTGACATTCCTGGAAATTGGAGCATTGCGTGTTGTATTTACTAAAAGAGATCCTGAATTTCCAGGAATCTCAGGTCAAGTCGTTTGAAACGCACTCTAATTTCGCTCTAACACCAAAAATCGATGGCAACCTCGTCAGAGAAGTGAAGGTGAACATTGCCCAGACTGCTTACCCTTCGCCAAATGGGTCCAGCAGACAAAGAGATGAAGGATACCTACCCAACCCGTTCTCAACATGTCCGATCTAAAGGTGTCCCATTCCAGTCCCCTTTTATAGGCACACCTCGCACTGATGATGTCAACTTGGAACATTCCATTAAACAGCTGGAGAGAATTATCTTCAAAAGATTAGAGAACACCAATACTTTTAGATGCACTGGCTGATGGAGAAGGTAAACTAACTGACAGTAGTGGAAAGGAAAATAGGAACCAGGTTGATTTCGCCCTTTGGAAGCGAAGCAAGCCAGGAGAGCCATTTTGGGAGAGTCCCTGGGGTCAAGGAAGACCGGGCTGGCATATTGAGTACAGTGTGGAGTGCCATGGCCGAATATGGGACACCATGTATACATATAATCCTCTCTCAAGTCTCAACCATCTTGTAAAGTCCGAATAACTTCTGGTTAGAAAGAAGAAAAAGAAAAAACAGTCACTTTGCACTCATCCCTCCCAATCACTCGAAGCAGTTGCTGCTCAAAAGAAGTTGCATATCATATAAGTTGGAGATACAATGATGTGGTGAGAAGAGTGCTAGAGAAGAGTATCGGAGACAAAAAGATTTTGAGACACCAACTTGAGCTATTTTCAAGCACCGATCCGATATCAAAGATGCAGCGTGAGAGTCACACAAAATTCCCATCTCCTAGTACAGCTGACGTTGTCAATTAGCACCGTTTATACCAAATCGCGAGCATAACAATATAGCGTTGTTGCTTTTTATTTTCTCTATCCCGTGTGCTCAATCACATGATGTTTGCGAGTATTATCACGTGACTATGCAGATGCAAGTATAAAGTCAGAATTCAGTACCAATACTACTGTCACTAGTTTTGGACCTTATAAATCCGATAAACCGAAGAGCATACGAAATGGGAACCATGGGCACCCTTTCCGAGAATTCCCAGCTAGAAGCAGAAAAAGCTGTGTTTGAGGACATCAAGGCGTTTGTCAAAGAGTCTGGGTTAACGACAGACAGTTTCTTTATGGACACCCTTGCTTTCGCTAAAATGGAGATCACTGCGCAAGATGGAACCCACCTGAAAACATTTGATCTGACTGAGCTGCTCCTTGAGGACGGTGTCGCACAGATACACTTTGAGGATGCTGATAGGGACATCAACTTACTGTTGAATATCGGAAGTAGCGAGATTAGGGATCACATCTTGGATGGCGATACACAACAACAGCTGTGGAAGGATAGCATCGAGGAAAACATGTTGATTAACAATTACAATACTTCTAACTCAACTCTATTTATTTGGAGTGAGGGTACACAGTCCTTTCGGCAGAACAACAAAATGCTCCTGCGAACTACAGTGCTCATCATTTGTGCCATTGTGTTGGGGTTTCTTTCTGTTAGAGATCTATTGAAGCATTATAGGAAGACGCCCTGCAGTAAATTACTGAGGTATGTGAGATGTTTTCGGGAAGGATTTCTGGTGTCTTTAGCCTTTCTCAGCTTCATATCTCATGTCGGTAACTTGTTTCTCTCATTCCGGAGTTCCTTCTCGTGGCTCAAGATGGCCACACGAACGATCGATTTTATCATCTTTTACGAGGGTGCATCACTAAAGTTTTTTACCTGCTGCATCTATATTTTCCAGTATCTCATGGTCGCCTTTCCGTTCTTCTTTCGATCCAACAAGTCTAAGCTATTGTTGATAATGGCCATCACTATGACAGGAGTTTCGGTTACCTTGGTTACCATTCCTCTACCGGTTGTTGTGGGATACATCAAGATCACGGGAGTATCTGATTGCAATGATGCCGAAAACCTCAGCCAGTACGTCCGGATAACAAACGCCATTTTGTTTACAATCTTTGTCGTCGGTGCCTCGATAACAAGTGTGGCATATGTGCTAATGTACTGGATTCGAGGGAAAGAGGGCGAGGATCAGTTGCAGGTTGCTGGGCAACAAAAGAATTCAGAAAACACGGTGGAGACGCTTCTTAAGACGAGTGTGGAGTCATTGACCAACATCGTCCTGATATACTACACAGTACAACACCACCTTGACCTTGCGACATATGACAGGAATCGGGTCAAGGTTACTGACTGCATAGTTTTCGATCCTGTACTTTCTACCATGGCCACACAACCGAATAACTTTGATGCTGTCTTGGCTCAGCAGGGAGTTACCGCTATTATTTGCTTCATGGTCCCTCGTATTCACAAGGTTCTTAAGAAGTTTCGGGTCAGAGGTATGATCAGAGAGGGCAAAGGTGACGAACAGGGATTATGAGGTGGCATATCAGTTCAATAATATTGACTGCAAGGAGTCAGAAGACCAGATACTTCCCCGCCGAACAATTCAATGCTGAGTTCTAAGTGTTATGTAGCCGAAACATTTGCTTTTGTTATGAAATGATCTTGTCTTGAATGTGTGAATTATAACTCCAGTGAGAAGAGAGAACAACCGCAGCATCCAACTGCAAACAATATATCATTATTGGTTACGAAGTCAATCAGGGAGTTTGAGAGGAAAGAAAGAAAGAAAGAAAGAAGGAGAGAGAGAGAGAGAGAGAGTGAGAGAGAGAGAGAGAGAGAGCCATTTACCCGGAGAGGGCAAAGGTGTCAGTTTGACAACAAAAGTGGTCATCTTTCCAGCCAACTAATTTCTGTTATTTTTTGGCATAATCTATCATCTATATGTATCTATGTACTAGATCTATGTATCTATGGATAGACGCTATTTTACCAATTTTATAATCGTTTTTGAGAGAAAACGGCATAAGATAGACACTTCTCGCTTGTTACATTCGAAAGATAATCGTTCAAATTGTGTAGACGAATGGTTTTTATTTTTCCAACTAAAACGTCCTAAAAAACTGTCTTAAAGTTAAGAAATTTTTCAAATTAACCAAATTTCTTTGAGCTCAATTTACACCCTAAAGACGTCTTCTGATTGAAAAATGGAGACCACATTACGAAAGATAATCGTGAAAACTTTCAGAAACTATATCGCGAATTTGTGGAAACCTATTCCTAAGGGTCTTAAATAGCGTCTGAAGTTTTAAGACTGTATGAAAATAGATATGACGATAGTGCGTTTTTCGCCATAGTGACCTCAATTCTTGTCCAAATTCCAATCGATCTCAAACTTGGTCAGCATCTTTATCTAGATAAGCCTGATAATACTTCTTCACTATCATGACGTTACAACGTCATGACGTCACGGTATGATGTCATAATGGCGTCAAAATAAAATTGTTTCGTGTTTTAGCAATTCCTGACGGTCTTTACACATTCTGCTACTTCCAGAAGTGTCTTACATCGTATTTCACATCAGAAAAAACTGACACCTTTGCCCAGCCCGGGTTATGGATCATCGATGGGGTAAGTCAGGGAGTTTGAGAAGAAAAAAGAAAGAGAGAGAGAGAGAGAGTGAGAGAGAGAGAGAGAGACAAATCAGAGATGGAAAGATAGTGATATAATACAGTCGGACCCCGATTTAGTGACACCCCGATTTAGTGACACGATTTTTTTCCCCCAAAAATTTGTTTGTGAGATTTTATGAAAATGTTTCAAAGGAATACCAGCCACATCCGAATCGTGTTTTGAATCAGTGAATCCTATGGTATGTCTTGCTGCTAATTAGACGGTTCGGAACAAACTGATACGTGGTCCCTGGGGCCATTAATTCACAGATTCACCAAGCGTCAAAATTTCGATTCGATGGGGATCACGTTTCCTATATTGATACTTCCTCACCCGCTTATAGGGTGCCCCGATTCGGCATGATATCACGTATCGGTTCGTTCAGAACCAGCTAATTAGACAGGGCATACAATAAGCTGCACCGATTCGAAACACAATACGGAGGCTTATATAAATTGGAAGATTTTACAATTTTTTTTTGAAAAAGTTATTTTATAGCTTTCCATTTCTAATGAGAAATGATCATATTATCATCATGATGATATGCTATGTGTTCAGTGTTGATGCATCAACACATAGCATTTTGGGCATAAAATCAGTTTTTATATGCCCACCCCGATTTAGTGACCAAAACCCTTTCCCCCGAGGATGTCACTAAATCGGGGTCCGTCTGTACTACCCGGAGAGGGAAAAGGTGTCAGTTTGCCAACAAAAGTGGTCACCTTTCCAGCCAACTAATTTCTGTTAGTTTTTGGCATAATGATAGATAGATAGATACATAGATAGATAGACTCGGGACATTTATTGCTTTTGGCACGATGCTGTATCTCTAAAACTAAAAGAGGGAGTTACCGCTATTATTTGCTTCATGGTCCCTCGTATTCACAAGGTTCTTAAGAAGTTTCGGGTCAGAGGTATGATCAGAGAGGGCAAAGGTGACGAACAGGGATTATGAGGTGGCATATCAGTTCAATAATATTGACTGCAAGGAGTCAGAAGACCAGATACTTCCCCGCCGAACAATTCAATGCTGAGTTCTAAGTGTTATGTAGCCGAAACATTTGCTTTTGTTATGAAATGATCTTGTCTTGAATGTGTGAATTATAACTCCAGTGAGAAGAGAGAACAACCGCAGCATCCAACTGCAAACAATATATCATTATTGGTTACGAAGTCAATCAGGGAGTTTGAGAGGAAAGAAAGAAAGAAAGAAAGAAGGAGAGAGAGAGAGAGAGAGTGAGAGAAATCAGAGAGGGAGAGATAGTGAATAGTGATCTGATATAACCATTTACCCGGAGAGGGCAAAGGTGTCAGTTTGACAACAAAAGTGGTCATCTTTCCAGCCAACTAATTTCTGTTATTTTTTGGCATAATCTATCATCTATATGTATCTATGTACTAGATCTATGTATCTATGGATAGACGCTATTTTACCAATTTTATAATCGTTTTTGAGAGAAAACGGCATAAGATAGACACTTCTCGCTTGTTACATTCGAAAGATAATCGTTCAAATTGTGTAGATGAATGGTTTTTATTTTTCCAACTAAAACGTCCTAAAAAACTGTCTTAAAGTTAAGAAATTTTTCAAATTAACCAAATTTCTTTGAGCTCAATTTACACCCTAAAGACGTCTTCTGATCGAAAAATGGAGACCACATTACGAAAGATAATCGTCAAAACTTTCAGAAACTATATCGCGAATTTGTGGAAACCTATTCCTAAGGGTCTTAAATAGCGTCTGAAGTTTTAAGACTGTATGAAAATAGATATGACGATAGTGCGTTTTTCGCCATAGCGACCTCAATTCTTGTCCAAATTCCAATCGATCTCAAACTTGGTCAGCATCTTTATCTAGATAAGCCTGATAATACTTCTTCACTATCATGACGTTACAACGTCATGACGTCACGGTATGACGTCATAATGGCGTCAAAATAAATTTTTTCGTGTTTTAGCAATTCCTGACGGTATTTACACATTCTGCTACTTCCAGAAGTGTCTTACATCGTATTTCACATCAGAAAAAACTGACACCTTTGCCCAGCCCGGGTTATGGATCATCGATGGGGTAAGTCAGGGAGTTTGAGAAGAAAAAAGAAAGAGAGAGAGAGAGAGAGTGAGAGAGAGAGAGAGAGACAAATCAGAGATGGAAAGATAGTGATATAATACAGTCGGACCCCGATTTAGTGACACCCCGATTTAGTGACACGATTTTTTTCCCCCAAAAATTTGTTTGTGAGATTTTATGAAAATGTTTCAAAGGAATACCAGCCACATCCGAATCGTGTTTTGAATCAGTGAATCCTATGGCATGTCCTGCTGCTAATTAGACGGTTCGGAATGAACCGATACGTGATCCCTGGGGCCATTGATTCACAGATTCACCAAGCGTCAAAATGTCGTTTCGATGGGGATCACGTTTCGATTTCTTTTGAACCGTCTAATTAGCAACAGGACATGCGTAAAGATGTACCGATTCGAAACACGATTCGAACGTGGCTGGAATACCTTTGAAAAAGAGAGA
>AVPN01000231.1:42317-59506 GCA_000695325.1 Pleurobrachia bachei | reverse complement strand
CACGGTGGACATTGGCCAGTGGGTTGAATATTAACTATACTAAGTTTCATTGACATCGGTGACGAGATGAACTCAGAAAAGCGTCTTTTCTTCCACACGTATTTCTATTGTCTCGCGAGAAGTCTACCTGTGTTTACAAGCGCGCTCACAAAGCGGGGTTCGGCGCCAACAAGCGCCAAAGAAGCGGGCCGCGATTTGCTAACTCTGGAACCGGTGGGACTAGAGAGAAAATGAGGACAGTTTTGAAAACTAGAGTTCGAGCGGAGAAAGATACGATAAGAATCGAAGCGCTGTCTCGCGTTATAAGAAAGAGTGTATACAGCCCATTATCCCTTATTTGGGCTAGCAGCGTTTGCCAATCATTTTCGCGGTCATAGCTCCACACGCTATGAGAAATTGACCATTGAAAATATAGTTAACGCCTTTTCTATTCAGAACCACAACAAACCGTCGAGCAAGTGGTTAACTTGTACAAAGAGTAACAAATTGCTTAACAACGGTTGATTTAGAGTAGAATAATTGATACCGATGTAATTATTATTTCTGTGCAGAATAATTGATATGTTTATTGTCCTTCATATTTCAGATTAAGTTGTTGGGATTAGCCGCGGACACTCTCAGAAAACATTTCCACAAATACTTTGACACTGTCCATCATATTGTGACTTGTCTCCCTCATTAGCCGATCTTCGAATAATTTCTGACCACTCGGACCAACAACAGAAAATTCTTTTCGTCGCGAGCTCACTTTTGTAGCTCCTCTTTGTAGCCCCAATAAACAACCGCAAATGCATTTATCTCCGCGTCGTGGAGTGAAATCTTCAAATACTTCGGGGTATCTTGTAGAGCTTGAAAATCACAGCACAGTTGCATAGTTTAGATGATGGTTTACCGTGAGTCTGAAAGAAGAAGGGGTTACTCATTTGATTACTTAATTACGATTTGATTGGCGATTGCTTTATTACTCAAACTAGAGACAATAATCAGTCTGACAACTTACCACCAACACCCGTCTGCATGGCGTCTGGTGGAGCGCTGGCACGTAGTCGACAAGCGGGTGCATGTCCCGTTTTGAGTTTGAGTGCACATTCAAACAGGACCAGTCTCTGCAGGAAGTCTTTCATTCTTCCTGTTTGCTCGTTTAAAATTGCAAGCGTTATGGGTCACCGAGGAACTTTCCTGACATGTGGCAGTGGTCCCTCACACGATCCCTCTTCAACTCAACACAAATCCAGCAGTTCTTCGCTTCTCTGAATACCTTCTCATCCTCTTCTGTCATGATGATATCCTTATTCATTTTGAAAAGCTCATGTACATTATCATACTCCTTGTACACCGCTTTCATGAAGTGCTCAACCACGTCTTCTTTTCCATTTCCTCGATATGCGTGTATCCTTCATCTCCCTCCTTATTGGAGACCAATTGATACGCATACCCGTGCGGAATTTTGTGAAGCAATTTGGGAAATTTGGTGTTTTGGAATCGGCCAGTTGATTCCTTCGTCGTTTATCTTGGCCATTTCAGTCTCATAGTGTCATATTTGAGACTTGAGTGGCAACGCACCAAGCTAAACGTCTGTTATCTGTAGAAGGGGCTTAGATTAGAAACGAAATTTAAAAAACACTTCTTACTTCTAATTCTCATCACAGGACTGGTAATTTGATGCATTAATTCACAACTCAGCTAAAAGTATACCTTGAACGACACGACGGCAGCAAAACGGGTGAGAAGCCATTGACAAGCTGCACAACCCACACCCACAATAACTGGCGCTGTGACCTGCTTCGTAACAAATGGTGAACTCGAGAGGGGTAGAGTGAAACTTACTGGCGTCTGGCATGGTAGATTTCCAACTGTTGTTACAGAGGCTTTATAGCTTTATAAATCCCGCTGGCTCAAATAGATGCACTGCGCGTTCAAACAACACCTCACCTCACCTCACCTCACCTCACCTCACCTCACCTCACCTCACCTCACCTCACCTCACCTCACCTCACCTCACCTCACCTCACCTCACCTCACCTCACCTCACCTCACCTCACCTCACCTCACCTCACCTCACCTCACCTCACCTCACCTCACCTCACCTCACCTCACCTCACCTCACCTCACCTCACCTCACCTCACCTCACCTCACCTCACCTCACCTCACCTCACCTCACCTCACCTCACCTCACCTCACCTCACCTCACCTCACCTCACCTCACCTCACCTCACCTCACCTCACCTCACCTCACCTCACCTCACCTCACCTCACCTCACCTCACCTCACCTCACCTCACCTCACCTCACCTCACCTCACCTCACCTCACCTCACCTCACCTCACCTCACCTCACCTCACCTCACCTCACCTCACCTCACCTCACCTCACCTCACCTCACCTCACCTCACCTCACCTCACCTCACCTCACCTCACCTCACCTCACCTCACCTCACCTCACCTCACCTCACCTCACCTCACCTCACCTCACCTCACCTCACCTCACCTCACCTCACCTCACCTCACCTCACCTCACCTCACCTCACCTCACCTCACCTCACCTCACCTCACCTCACCTCACCTCACCTCACCTCACCTCACCTCACCTCACCTCACCTCACCTCACCTCACCTCACCTCACCTCACCTCACCTCACCTCACCTCACCTCACCTCACCTCACCTCACCTCACCTCACCTCACCTCACCTCACCTCACCTCACCTCACCTCACCTCACCTCACCTCACCTCACCTCACCTCACCTCACCTCACCTCACCTCACCTCACCTCACCTCACCTCACCTCACCTCACCTCACCTCACCTCACCTCACCTCACCTCACCTCACCTCACCTCACCTCACCTCACCTCACCTCACCTCACCTCACCTCACCTCACCTCACCTCACCTCACCTCACCTCACCTCACCTCACCTCACCTCACCTCACCTCACCTCACCTCACCTCACCTCACCTCACCTCACCTCACCTCACCTCACCTCACCTCACCTCACCTCACCTCACCTCACCTCACCTCACCTCACCTCACCTCACCTCACCTCACCTCACCTCACCTCACCTCACCTCACCTCACCTCACCTCACCTCACCTCACCTCACCTCACCTCACCTCACCTCACCTCACCTCACCTCACCTCACCTCACCTCACCTCACCTCACCTCACCTCACCTCACCTCACCTCACCTCACCTCACCTCACCTCACCTCACCTCACCTCACCTCACCTCACCTCACCTCACCTCACCTCACCTCACCTCACCTCACCTCACCTCACCTCACCTCACCTCACCTCACCTCACCTCACCTCACCTCACCTCACCTCACCTCACCTCACCTCACCTCACCTCACCTCACCTCACCTCACCTCACCTCACCTCACCTCACCTCACCTCACCTCACCTCACCTCACCTCACCTCACCTCACCTCACCTCACCTCACCTCACCTCACCTCACCTCACCTCACCTCACCTCACCTCACCTCACCTCACCTCACCTCACCTCACCTCACCTCACCTCACCTCACCTCACCTCACCTCACCTCACCTCACCTCACCTCACCTCACCTCACCTCACCTCACCTCACCTCACCTCACCTCACCTCACCTCACCTCACCTCACCTCACCTCACCTCACCTCACCTCACCTCACCTCACCTCACCTCACCTCACCTCACCTCACCTCACCTCACCTCACCTCACCTCACCTCACCTCACCTCACCTCACCTCACCTCACCTCACCTCACCTCACCTCACCTCACCTCACCTCACCTCACCTCACCTCACCTCACCTCACCTCACCTCACCTCACCTCACCTCACCTCACCTCACCTCACCTCACCTCACCTCACCTCACCTCACCTCACCTCACCTCACCTCACCTCACCTCACCTCACCTCACCTCACCTCACCTCACCTCACCTCACCTCACCTCACCTCACCTCACCTCACCCCACCTCATTTCACCTCACCACTCACCTCACCCCACCTCACTTCACCCCTCACAGCACGAAACGCCGAAGAGAGCGGTCCACCATCACGTCTCATTCGATCCAACACCCCTGCTGAGCTGTGTTGGGTGAAGAAGGGATATGTAGTCCCGGGCAAGGATCAGGGCAGCTGCGGTTCATGTTGGGCTTTTGCATCGGTAACAACTAAAACAGAGTATATAATATTTGAGTCGAATAATTCCTGTCTGGCTGTGTCGACCCGACACGAATTGACAATCAAAACGGGCGCCAGACAGTTTAACTACGGGCTCTCGATGCTCCATTTTACACCATTCTACTACTCTTTCAATTTTTCAGACGGTTTCTCTCGAGTATGCCTACAAAGTGGGAAGTGGAAACCTCATTCCTCTCTCTGATCAGGTTGGTAATCCCGTCACAACTCACATTAATCTCGGCACGGCCCTTCGGTCTGAGTGTCATAATAACTCACTGACATCTCCCTCTCTAGGAGATCCTCGACTGTTCCTACGAAAGACAAGGCAGGGACGGCTGTAGTGGTGGCTGGTATGACGCCCCCTACCAATGGGTAGCCAGTACAAGCCACATGACGAAAAAGAAAGACTACGGATACAATGGGAGAGACAACCAATGCAACTATCAGTCTCACCCCAATGCTTACAAGGGGATGTTCTCACAGTTGGGGGTGGGCTCTAAATTCAATCCTGGTGTGGCCGGAATGGAGGCTTTGATTGCTAGCCATGGACCTATTGCAATTGCAATGCATGTCAGCAATAACTTCTACAAGTATAGTAAAGGTAATTCTAATGAACAATTGTTCGTGGATCGGATAATTTGAGGTCATTGACCACTCCTCTGATCATCATTGTCTCTTCCACTGTCCACTGTACCACTACCAGCCACACAATGTGTGTCAAACAGTGGCTTTGCAGTACACACTACAAATGCTCTGCACCGATGAACTGACAACCTCCCTGCTCCTAATTACTCAACAACATCCCTCACCCTCCAGGAATTTACAATGAGAACTGCGGGGGAGCGAAAGTTAACCACGCTATGACCTTTGTCGGCTACACCAAAGACTACTTCAACATGCGAAACAGTTGGGGGACTCATTGGGGCCAGGGAGGATATTGTCATGTTGCACGAGCTAATGTTTGTAGTAACCTTAATTGTGGCTACTGGCTGAGTAAGTTTCTTTAGTTTATCACTTTTTAGTTTTTAGTACTGAGAAAAAGTATTCGATACAATTGTATGAATCATATTTTTACCCTTTATTCCAACCCTAACTCAAAAACATTTTCCAGGCTTCAAAGTGAATCAGCAGTATCAGAAGAAACATGATCCCGATTCTCTAAGTAAGTTGAATACGTTTGCAGTGTTTCTTTAGACCACTATCAGGGTTTATGTCAAGATGAAAGAGTTTTGAACATCTGTTTTACCCCTCCCTTGCCAGCGCGAGGCGACCCTATATGGGTTATTTCATAACACCCGTTTATTCTAGGTCCTGAAATACGCATACACTGCAAGGAACGGGAGGAGGGAAGTAAAGAGAAGCATCACTGTGACATTATGGCTGCCCAGGGAGCATGCAAGAAGAAACCTAGAATGATGAAACGGTTCTGTGCCGATAGTTGTGGATTGTGTGAAGACAAGAAGGGGGAATATGAGGAGGGGGGCAGGAAGGGGAAGAAGAAGAGGAAAGGAAAGAAGAACTAATTAATTAATTAGTTAATTAATTTGAGTTGGGTGTTTTAGAGATTGTACAAATAATGTAAAGACTTTAGCTAATCATTTCGTACAAGATGAGGGGGTGCTGATATATGTCCTGTGGACGTGAAAAAAAGGTAAAATAGAGAAAAGTACAGAAAGTATTTTGGTGTATCCTATAATCCTTGTGTATAAATATAATCCTTGTGTATAATTAGAGTTCCCCTTTCCACAAAATCGTTGTAAATTACTGAGTTATTTGGGCACGGTGTTCCCTGAGTGCTGTCAGGCATCGCAGTGACCTTTTCTTACCTACTTCGCTCTGGTAACCAGATAGGAGCGAGTGAGCGGTCTTGCTGCCTACTGCCCGCACGGAACACCGTACCGTGTGCACAACATGGCATAGGACCGGTCTACCCTTCAGTGGACTGTGCAATATCATACCAATTTATCTGGCGGTGCCGCTAGACTGCAATATGTGGGCGGGGAGCAGCACGGCCGTACCAATTCCAAACGCCCTTACAACCCCTCCATTTCCAGTTGGTGACGAAATCACCCCTACCTTGCAAGCACGCTAAAACGTGCCTTAGTGCCTTACTACCACCATGCCTCAGGTAGGGGTAATTTCGTTACCAACATTTTCCAACAAGTAAAACAGTGATATTTTTTAAGGTTTATTAGTGGTGAATACAAAACAATCAAGTGTGTAAGTGTGGGTTTATTAGGAGGAACTGATAATTCTCCAAAAAATAGAGTTTCCCCTCTCTCTCTTTCTTTCTTGAAATATTTATCCTCTATAATCACTTTCTCATACAACCTAGATGATGCAGAACATTAGTTGCAAGAGATTTTGAGTATCATGTATAATCCCGGGTAACACGGCTTATAATCTTCAGAATGACTGGTGGCACCCACCCGATCTGAGTGGACTGAGAATCAAAACGGGGGTCTGGCGCGGCCAGACAGACCTCAGAGAACCATGATAAATATCCAGGAGACCCTTTTTATTCGTATTATCAATATCCGAGTTATCCGGGATTATTTATACCCCCTAGTATCAATATCATGTCCGTTTGTCAAACACAGCGACTTCTAAAAAGAACATTTTACAATTTCGGCTGATCTTCATGACTCTTCATGAATTTATAAATTCAAATTCTGTCCTATACTGAACAGTAATCCTAATTTCATTTCCCGATCACACTCGTAATATTCGTAATAAACCATTATCTTTCATCAAAAAACAGAATATTCTTAAAATGCGCCCAATTGCAATGAAATGTGTAAGAAAGCTCAGTTTCAGTCAATCTCTCTATCTCTCTCTCTCTCTCGCTCCCTCTCTCACTCACTCTCTCTCTCTCTCTCAGTCCATTTTCTAAGATTTCACATTAGCCGTCAGCCAGTTAAGTCCCTCGTAAAGTCCATCTCCGGTGGTTGAACAGGACGGTTGTACAAACCTGGGAAATATGTGTGTTAGTTATCGGCAGACAGGCAGACCAATGCAATGGATAATCAGATATTTGTCGTGAAAGAGTTTTTTAATTCTCTTTTAGCTGAGAGAGAATGATAAAAGTAAATTATTATCATTTTCTATTGCAGACTGCAGATTCATGAAAAGATTTGGGCACGTCGCGCCCTCTTTTTTCGCGCGCGATTTTTCGCGAACCCCTCACACAGCCAATGAAAAGATAACCAATAGAGATTGGAGATGCATTATCATAGCTAAATACACACACGCATCTCCTATGTGTATGTGATAATATTAAAATAATGTGGAGAGAAATGATCCAGTATGCAGATTGTGACATTATTATGGACCACCCTGCATATATTACCATTTCCGGTCTCCAATTTTAGAAAGTCCGAGCTTTTCTTGGATCTCCTGCGGTCGCATAGCTGAAAAAGAGGAATGTGAGAATATTACATTCTCTCACACATGATAGAGTGAAATTAATACTGGGAAGAAGTTTCACTTGATTTGATCAAGATTTTCCCGGCGACCAAAATTGCAATTCAAACCCCATATCCTCTCACGGTCGGAGTACAGCACTGCTGAATTGATGCACTTTTGTACACTGCGCGCCTTTGTCTTGACATCGCGCGTTACGTAGTGGTCGAGAGTGGAATTGAGTGATCTAACGGTTTCAGCGGTGTAACATGCTAGTGGTCGAGCCGTCGGAAAACGGTATTGTTATGGTTACACAAACGGTTACAAAAACACTTGGTTACAAAAATTTTGGTAACCATATTCCGTTACACCAGCAGAATACAATTAAAAACACACACACACACACATGTGTGTGAAGTGTATGTGGTTACTAAAAATAAAATTACCATCTTGGAGATCTTGTTTATTAGCGAATATCAGAACAACGGCTTCCCTCATTTCTCTGTCGTTAATAATCCGATGTAGTTCGTGCCGTGCTTCCTCCACCCTGTCTCTGTCTGCACAATCCACGACGAATATCAGACCCTGGAGAGAAAATATGTGTTTTAGAGTTGTCTGTAATACGAATATCATATATTTCTCTCCAGGGGATATTGCTCCAGGGGATATTTGCTTCATTTATTGCTGATGAGATGGTGTTAGTGCCATCGAAACATTTGTCCAATCTGAAGTAAAATAATTGTTTCTCTTTGTTTTCCGGCTCTCGGTACCCCGATAGAGCACTGTTAGTGGAACGCGATCTATTCCTGTATATTTCTCTCCCTGGAGACTCTCCAGGGAGAGACAGAGGGGAAAGAGGGACTGGTTTTATAGTTTTCTTTAATATCAGACCCTGGAGAGATAGAGGGACGGGTTTTATAGTTAGTGGTGGGTTTCTTATTCTGACTGTCTCGAACAGTGAGGGAGGTCGTAGAGGAACGGGGTTAGGAGTGATTGAATTCTGTTTCTAAAGAGCTCTGGTCGAGAGAAATCACCCCCATCCAATCAATAGGAATGTCGTAAAATTAATAGCCTTTTAATCATTAGATGGGTTCCCCGCTTTTAGATTGAGATATAATTTTGATAGGGATATAATACCGGTATCAGAGAAATGATTTAGAATCTCGTCTTGTGCATGTCACTATTTCGTAATAAAATTGGAGGGTGCATCCTTTTTAATTAAAATTGGGCGTTAGAATTCGACAGCTCCACTGCTACAGTTCAAAGAACAGGTTTGCTGAGAAAGCCAGAAATCGAAACACGATCACCCCACACTCGTGATACCCAAAATGACGTGATAAAATGTTACACATGACGTGTAGTTATGATGGGGATTTCATATCAAGTCATCATTGATGGGAATGTTATGTCGGGTGAGGGAGGGGGTATATTATTACCTGTGTGCCTGCAAAGTAGTGTCTCCAAAGGGGTCTTATCTTATCCTGACCACCCACATCCTGGAGGGAGAGGAATTTGTTATTGGAGAGACTAGAGGGTCAACGAATCAGGGAGTTAGTATTGGTAAGAGAGGAATGGGTGAGTTAGAGTTAGAGTTTGAGGGAATCGAGGATGGGGCATCTTAAATCTTTACTATACAGTTTTATGGAAAGTTTTACATCGCTAAACTTTATAATGAAATGAAGGATACAGAATAAAACGGAAGAAGAACGTGATCGACGGAAGATGGAAAAAGATGGAAACACAAGAAAGAGATTAGAAAGTGTCAGATGCAAGAAAGATGGAAGAAGATATAGATGGAAGACATAAAGAATGGGAGACAGAGTGACCAGTATGCATGACATATTCGAGAGAAAGGGGGGAGAGGCAAATTAACGGTAAACATACGGAACACACAGAGTGTGTGTGGATTTAATATGGTATGCATGCCAGCAGCTGTACACAGAACGTTTTTAATAAAAAACCAGCAGACATAGGCCTAGGGATTTTAAATCTAAAACTTGATTCGAAACAGAACGCGTGATGCTGCCTGTAAAGTCGGGTAAAGTGGGATATAGTACCAGGCTAAACAGCACCAAGATTACGTAACATGGAGATCTTTTAGACTTAAAGATGTAGCGAAAGTCGGTGAAAATGGACTAATGGAAGAAGAGGGAGAGAGGGAGAGAGAGAAAGAGAGAGAAAGAGAGAGGGAGAGAGAGAAAGAGAGAGAAAGAGAGAGAAAGAGAGAGAAAGAGAGAGAAAGAGAGAGAGAGAGAGAGAGAGAGGGAGAGAGAGAGGGAGAGAGGGAGAGAAAAAAAGGATAGAGATGGGCGTGGTGATGATTGTCTGTGTTCGTATGTAGCAGTTTAATTTTGTGCCTCTCTTCTCACACACACTGATGAAATATATGCAACATGAGGGATTGATCTGGGTATGAAGGTATCAGGGAAATATCATGCTTTTCGTTAATATCAATATCCCCAACTGCAAACTTCACTTGAACTGTTTTTGTTTCACTGTCTACAACTGAAATTTTTCGACGCACTCACTCTCTTGATTTATCTGTATCTTAAAAAAGCTTGTATCTGTGTACAGTGTGTATTTCAGGCAATTTCTTTTACTTGGCAACAGCTCAGTTTATTAATTTGTATTTTGTGTTAGAGAGAGAGAGAGAGAGAGAGAGAGAGAGAGAGGGAGAGAGAAAGGGAGAGAGATACATAGAGTGAGAAAGAGAGAGTAGCTACACGCTAATTTGGGAGAGGATCAGGAAAGGGAAATGGAGTGTGTAAGTCAAAAGTGGTAAGAAGAGAGATGGTGGTATAAAAATAGAACTATTTTGAAGGAGAGAGAAAGATGTAGAAAAAGAGACTGTACCTACTAAATGGCCAGTTAATTCTGAGATAAATCCACATACTACTCATGTTACCACAATTACATCGTTATTGGAACATTTATTTTCCCTCATTCGTCATAAAATAACGAAATATAGAGAGAGAGAGAGAGAGAGAGAGAGAGAGAGAGAGAGAGAGAGAGAGAGAGAGAGAGAGGGAGAGAGAGGAATAGAGACTATAATGTTCAATTAAACGTACAGTACACAGACCGAGACATACCTAAACACTCAGTAACACTACACACTAGACAGACACACTGATTATAGGTTAGACAGACAGTATTATTAGCTAGACAGCCTGTCACACCATCACCGAGAGAGGGATGGAGAGAGAGAGAGAGCAATGCTGAATGATAGACCAGCTGATAGATCCGGTGTAGACTGTGGATAATTTAAGTTGGGGGTGGAGGAGATTGGAGGACTAGAATTAAGGACGGGTCATGTGAAGGGAGATATGGTTCAGGCCGTTGGTTGGGGAGAAAGATTGGTAGTGTTGAGATAGAGAATAAGGGAGAGAGCTAGAGAGAGAGAGAATATGTATGACAGAAGGATGCGTGACAGCCAAGGGAAGCCTCAGGGGAAGCCCCTCACAGAAGACTGATCTATGGATAGCTCAGTAACATACGTCAAGAGATGGAGAAACAGAGATAGAGTGGGAGAGATAGATAGAGGGATGGAGGGATGGAGGGATGGAGAGAGGGGTTGGACACAGAGAGGGAGAGAGATAGAGTTAGAGAGGGAGAGGGAGAGAGGGATCGGAGTGTGTGAGGAAGCGTAACTTGACAGGGTTATAAAACGATATTTATGTCACGAATTATGTTTAGTCGTGACTCACGACCAATCATAATTCTAGGCTGAGATGAGATTGGAGTTAGTCACAAAATGCGTCACCAACCTGTAAAGTTCTCTCTATATTATGTCTTCGACTGAATTATTATACTACTGAATATTTCGGTACATACTGAATATTTCGGTACATACTACTCAGCACTAAGTGCTGAGCACTTATACAATGAGAGAAAGAGGGAGAGAGAGAGAGACAGAAAGATAAAGTAGTCGTTATGCGAGGACAACTAAAACACTGCCAAAATGTAACATGTCTGCTGCTTTGTAACATTAGTTTGTCTGTATGTCTCTGACCAAGCACGTAATATACCAATATTGTTTGTTTGTGTACTTAGAGATTTGAAGATGTGTTTGTGCACTTACCCAAACATTAAATTTCACATTCTTGTACGTCACTGTTTCTACGTTAAAACCCACCGTGGGGATCGTCGTTACACTTTGACCTGTGGAGGGAGAGATGGAGTTGGGAACACGTGCAATGGAGAGATGGTATGAAGAAGGAAAACACGAGTTATTTTGGACGTTGGTACTGGGATGGTGTGAAGAAGGTGGGAACATGAACTCAATGTGGCAGAAATGTGGCAGACATGTGGCAGAGATGTGGAGAGTGAGGGGTTATATATTATGTATATGACGAACGGTACGTGGGGGGAGCGGTGAGTTAGTTATAATGTCATTCTCCCCCTAAATTATCTTCAGGGGATTACACCGCGGAGAGATGGGGGAGAGATGTAATGTGAGTATTCTACATGATGACATATATCTGATATATCATACGTGTAACATATATTTTTTCATATATTCGGTTACACCTAATCATCACTAGGACGGGTAAATCGATAACGGTAGAGAGAGAGGCAGACCAAGATGGAGAGAGAACGATGGACGATTTGAAATTATACATCATCTCAATGTTACAAAATTAATATATGTACACATGTAACATGTTAGTTATTACACAACACATATGGTACACTCTTACCTTCGACCCCTTTGGCACCCATCTCTACATACATGTGTACAGTAGGTTTAAAAAAAGGTATTTTTTATATGGTTTAATGCCCACAACTTATCAATCGAACCTTATTTCAGTTTTTAGACTAAACCCAACAAGATTTTCTTACCTAATTTTAGTTTGTAAAGGATCGTAGTTTTTCCGGCAGAGTCGAGTCCTAACATGAGAATCCTCATGGACTTGTTTTTGAATATTTTACTAAGCGCCTTCCCCATCTTTTAGCTGTTCTTCTAATCGCTGAGGGGAAGAGTGGGTGTCAATGGTAGGGAGTTTTCAATTTCATCGTTTTTATATCTGCCAATCCTGACAGGTTATAAACTGGGGATTTGCCGAGGTGCGACAAGAAGGGGGTGATAAAGGGAGGGGGTGTGGTGACAGGATTAGTTTCTAGAAGATAACCCGTAACGCACAAGGATATTAGGGTGTTGAGATGACATATACATCATGATTTATATAGTGGCGTGGAGAGAAATTCAATATCATGATTTATATAGTGGTGTGGAGAGAAATTCACTATATAGCAGACACAGAAAGATGGAGATTTAAATAAGCGGAGAAGTCAGAAGAGTGATTGAAGGAAGAAAGAGACAAAGAGCACAATGATTGGGAATGTGATAGATAAAGGAAGGGCTGTGAGAGAGAGGAAGGGAGAGAGAGAGAGGGAGGGAGGGAGAGAGAGAGAGAGAGAGAGAGAGAGAGAGAGAAGCTGCAGTACTTGGTCTAACTCTATACCAGTTGTAATGCTTCACTCTACATTCACTGTATAACATATTATGCACATGGTGCGTCTGTGTGTTTGTATTGTGTGTGTGTAAATCCGGTGCCATAGTAAACAGTAGTCCGGTGAATATAACGTAGTTACACTTGTCATCTTTCATTTTCTCTTTCTATCATTCAACTCGTCTGTTTTTCTCTATCTCTTTCTCTCTCTATTATTCAACTTGTCTATTTTCTCTCTCTTTCTCTGTCTCTCTCTCTTATCCTATCATTCTGCCCGATGTCTCTGTTCGTTCTTTTTTTCGGTGGGAAACCTATTTCAGGATAAAAATGAAACCTAAACACTGTTTTACGAACGTCGTTTGCAACATTTACACAACTGACACATGTGTCGGTGAGTATTTTTATGATATCTGATAATGCAAAAATATAGGTTTAAAATGAATTACTTCACATGTTTACATGTTCATTAGACATGTGTTTTCGCTGTGTGTGAGATGGTTAGTTACGGTTGTTAATTTGCATATTTTACCGGTACCCTCTCTCTACTTCTCTTCCTTTTTCTGTGTATGGAGGGTTACATGCAAGCCCATTAACTGCTATGGGTAACGGTATCAAAAAAGAGAGGAAGAGATAATTATAGTGAGAGAGAGTGAGAGAGAGAGAGAGAATTATAGTGAGAGGGAGAAAATGAGGGGGATGCATGTTAGATGGTAACAGTGTAGATTTACAGAGACCGTTTTGGGGGATATAATATGGGTATTGGAGCGGCCTAGGGATGGCTGGAAACTAAAATAAGAATGTAATGTAGCAGGAAAGGAAATCTATGGTCAAGCCACTAGGGGGATCAACCAGAAAGCTACACGAAGAAACTAGAGGGAGTAGGAGTTGCTAAATCTATTAGGAGGAACGAACAAGTCAAGTTCTGTTTATTGTGTTTTATGAAGGAGTAGGGTTATATCCCAATTCATTATCATTTCTAATTTGTCGCCTGATGATTCGTTTCCCGTAAGGGTTGTGATGAAACATGTGTAGCGTCCTAAATACAGTTGTATTACTTTGTTGTACTTTAGCAGGTACATTTTATATAATTTTTTGACAATTTGCCAGATAAAAAATTACCTGTTATGTCAGTTCTCTCTCTTTCTATCTTTTTTTCTTCGTTCCTGTCTCACTTTACTATTATCATGTTACACTTGCTAAAACAGAGAGAGGAGAGTTGAGGTCAAATGTCATTCGGGAAATATAGAGATAGTGAGTGGAGGAGGGAGATAGGGAGGGAGAGAGGACAGAGATAGGAGATGACACACATTTTAGCATAAACATTGGCACATGGCAGTGTAAAATCATCTTTGTACATGTCATAAATATAAAAGGGATAAGAAAACATACAACTATCATCTTTCTGTCACTCTCTCTCTCTCACTCTCTTTCTATTTCTCTGTCACTCTCACTCACTCTCTCTTTCTCTCTCTATCTCACTCTCTATCTCTCAGTCTCTCTTTTTCTCTCACTTTCTCTCTTTCTCTCTCACTCACTCTCTTTCTATCTCTCTCTCTCTCTTGTTCTTTCTCTCTCTCTTTCATTCTTTCTCTTTCATTCTCTCTCTCTCTCTTTCACTTTCTCTCACTTCCCCCACCCAATATATCTGTACAGTATCTACACACAATGATGTGACACTCAAATAACAAATATATCATATAACTCTGTACACACAATACACACTTTATATCAACCCGACGTCAACCCAAGAAGTCCTAAACCGATATAAAAAAGTTCACAGGACCGGCTGCAAACATTGAAAAAACCTAAAAAAAGTTACAAACTCCTCCTCTCCGCTTATGATTCCCGAGCGAACTGTTCCGAAAAACTGGCCACACACTCATTCAACTTTTCTTCGAAAAGCCGCAACGATTGACTCTGAATCTCCTCAAACTCTCGGATTATCGTTGTGTTGGTTGGGGTTCGATGTTCGGTTTTCGGAGACGAATTAGTTGTTCTGGTGAGAGGGGAGGAGATGGATTTGCAGGGTGCAGACCGGACTGATCGGGGGCTATCAAAGGAAGATAATGCTGGTGATCGGGGTGGGGTTGAGAGGACGGAAGGAGCTACCGAGGATTTTATAGGAGTTAGAGGTGCTTGTTGGGGTTCATCCATGATCATCGTATCTTTCTTTTCTTCCTCTTTATCCACATTTTGTTCCTCGATCGTCACATCCATCCTCTCTGTCCCGAAAACCATGGAAGAAAATGTCGACCCACCCATGAAACTTCCCCCACCGTGAGCAACTTTGAGAGACAAATTCTCCAGCCTCAACTGCTCAACTTCAGCTTTCATGTTGTGAAGGTGGCGTTCATATCTCTCTTTTACAGCCATGACCTCGCCCCCTCCTCCCTCTTTCGATACTCGGATAAGGTTGGCTATCTCCCTCTCCATCGATTGGATATTATCTTTTAGACTGTTGTTGTCCGCTTCTAAACGCTCCAAAACTGGTGTCTGTTCCCTCGCCATAAGCATTGATCTTAGGAACTCATTCTCTCGGTGGTAAACCTCAACTTGGCCTTGAAGCAGCGAGATCTCTTTTTGAGCTGTGCTCGTTACGTTCTCGACACTTCTTTCACTGTATGTAATCTTACACTCATACGAATCCTTCTCCTGACGAAGTCGTGAGTTTTCAGCAGTGAGAGCGGAAATTTGAGACGTCAGGGATTCTTTCTCTGATTGAAGTTGGGAGAGCGATGATTTCATGTTTGAAAATGCGGAGTTATTGCGGTAATTCGATGATAAAACATCCTCGAGAGATTCTTTAGCAGCTCGAACCTCCCCATCTTTTGATTCAATCTTCTCCTTCAGTGTAGAGATAGTACTTTCGTGCTGGTTTTTGAGCTGCCCCAACCGGTCAAGTTCGCCGGTGATTGTTTCAACTTTGCACTGATATTCTCTCCGGCACCGAGAGAACTTTTGGCGTTGATCCTCGTTTTTCCGAAGTAACTGCGTTCTCTGCTCCTCCAGCAGTTGGATCTGAGTGTTGTGTGTGCTCTGTACGACCTCAAGCTCTGCAATTTTGTCCTTGAAGTAATCCGATTCCTTCTTTAAAGCGGAAATAGTCAGCTCCAGGCTGTTCGGAGAGCTCGGTGGAACAGGAGATGAACATTTCGATTTTAAACTCGTTACAGTTTGGGACAGTTTGCTGATTTTAGATTCAAGCACTAAGCGCCTCTCGTAATTTGATTTGTCGATGACAGAAAGCTCCTTCCGTAAGTCAGATATCTCGGCATCCCTATCAGCAATGCACATCTTGTATTCTGACACAGATTTTGTGATGTTGTTATGACTTTCGAGGAGGTTATTGTACGAGTTCTCCCACTCAGACCGTTTTTCCTCTAAAAGTTTATTTATCTGGTAAACGAGGTCACTAATTTCTTCCTCGCAGCCTTCATAGGATTGTCCCAGCCGTTCCAGACATGACTCCATGACGAACTCCGAGGTGTGAGGACGAGTTACAGAGCAACAGAGCAAATGTTTCGAAAATTGGCCGCAAAAAGTTTAAAAAGGGATCTTGATTTCGCATCGAGTTTTACTGCGCGCGTACCGTGAAATCTCGTTTGCGCGTTCTGAACGATGTTTTGCGCGGCACGTATGCGCGGTATAAAATCGCTAGAATCACGAAAATTCGCAAATCCAGTCGTTATGATTTTTTGTCTTCGTTTTATTTTTCGTGAAATTTTCGATTTTGCTGTCTTATCTTGACATGCGCTGCAGGTCCCTAGCGCGCGCGTTTTCAACTCCTCCTAGGGACCTGGGGGTTGGTACGCGCAGTAGACCCTGTTTGAGGCTGGTCAGAACACGACATAACTTTGCGGTCGACTTTTTGGCGGGCGCTATATCTCCGGCACCTGAAGTCCGTTTGACAAAATTCCAACGCCAATCGATAGTCCTTGATGTCTTCTACCTTTCTGTTTTTAATTGGAGTTAATTGGCCTTAATTGGCCAGAGTTATGGCCAGTCAAAGATTTCGCGCGTTACGTCGAAATGTCGCTTGCGCGGCTCGTTTTTTATTGTTCACCGCGAATATTTCCAAGTTAGGTTTACGTTTGACGTCATATCTCTCTTATTTCGCAACCAATTTCGACGTTCTAAAGCTTGCTAGATAGGCAATCGTCAGTTCTTTCCAACGCTT
>AVPN01000231.1:22179-41850 GCA_000695325.1 Pleurobrachia bachei | reverse complement strand
TTCTCTCTATGTGTTTTCTGTGGTGTGGTGCAGGATGATAGTAATCCTTGTCTTGACAAATATGTAACATGTTTTTACCTCAGATGTGATGATTACGGAATTGAAGCTTCCTACATGTGGGTCCAACAATCAAGAGAGGAAGAACCCTTGTGCCTCTTCATCATCACGGGACTGTTGAAGTCGGTTAAAGCAGCCAGTACCCACGGAACTAAGCCCGGATCTCCCTGCTGTGCGCCAAGCTAACATTATTACTGAGATTACCATACTTACGTTATTGCTTGGTTACGAATTCACCACTATTATTGCATACGGCTATTAACACGGAGTGGTATTTTCATTACCAACATTACTGTAAACTGCAAGAGTTTTTAGTGAAGTGTAGATATTGTTCGTTAAAAATGCCCTTTCTTGGTTTAATGTGTTTTTATAAAAAGTAGATAAATTAGTCATAATATTGATTCTGAGGAGTAAGATGGACTACCTTGTGTTTTGATAACATAAATTTTCCGAATTAAGTCTCTTACACCTTAGATCTGCTGTTTTATATTCTTCACTTAAATGCCCCATTTGTCACAGTTTGATATAATTTTACGTCGCGCGCGGCATTGGATCTTCTAACAAAAGTAAACCAATTTCAGCATTCTAAATTTTTGCGGTTCACCCTCCATGTCCTTTATAAGGACATGTAGCATATGTCAATGTCTTATCGAATGATTGAGTTAAATTTTGGCAGCATTTTATACTTTAAATGTCTCTTTTAAAGTAGTATGGATATCCCAGAAGTTTCTAAGCTCGAGGAGGAGGTTACAGACGCTCAAAATGATGACGAAAGCCGGCTAAATCGGGTTTCACACGAACTGTTTAACAAAATGGCCGACTACATGCAAACTGAGTTGTCAGGAACCAAAGATACATATGCCATGCTTGAAGTAAGTGTGGCTGCGGGGTATTCAAGGTTGTTTGTTACATTAATAATAATTTTATCTGACAGGAGTTGAACGGGATTGCACTGGAGCAGTATTCCAAATTGACTCATTCTACGAGTCAGATTAAAGACAGTTTGAATGATCTTGATGTGAAGTACAAGCTGCTACTTCCCTACCTAGAGCAGCTCAACCAATTAGGTGAGAAATAACAACAAAATGCACTACACTGTCGTCTAGCAGTAACTTTTGACTAAAGCATTATGTTTACAGATGTTTCGGTTGCGTCTCTAGAGCAAGCTACCCTTCGACTTGATGCATATACGAAAGTTCTGGAATCGAAGTTCAAGAAGCTTGAAAAAAGATGAACTGAAAGTAGTTTTAGTGTTTCGTGTCCGGTGTCTGTATGTGCTAATTAATTTATGTTTTCAATTTTGAATATTTTCAGAGTCTCACTTTTCCTCAATTGTGTTTTGTTCGTTACTCTCTCCTGACCTGCCAGCCACCCTCCCCCTCCCCGGCCCCCAGATAACCTCAACTATTATCCCTCTATCTAGAAACATGTCAAAAGTAAACGAGGAAGCTACTGAACCTCTCAATAAAAGACCTCGATTGACCGATTCTCCCTTCTATTGTATTCCAGATGAAGTTCTCCTTTTCATCCTACGATATCTGGACTCGCCTGATCTCTTCAATTGTCGCAGTGTTTCCAGGACATGGCGTGAACTGTCAAATGTATTGTTACTTTCACGTCAAGCTAGGACTGCTTCCTATGACGAGAAACAGGCAGATTCTGAACCTCGGTTTGCAGAGTTTACAACAGAAAGGGTTGTCGAGGGAGAAGTGAGTCTTCATCAGCTACCAGGCGAAGTAATTCTTCACATTTTTACTTTCCTTGAACCGGTTGAGTTGATAAACTGTGGCAAGGTCTGCAAGCTATGGTTCAACCTGTCGACAGACGCTCTGCGGTCGGTTCAATCGATAAAATTCGAGCCTTACGTACAACCACGACCGATATCATACGACAATTCTTGTAGAACCATTACTTGTTCAGACAAGGACATTGTCGCAGCTTTAAATACTTTCAGAGGAATAGTACATGACGTGCAATGTGCAGTTTCAATGGGGAATTTAGCGGCTCTAAATACCCTACCGAATCTTAAGTCGCTATTTTTGGGGTGTACAACAATCTCCATAGCGTTTGCACATGCAGTCGCTGTTTACTTGCCCAGATCACTTGAAAGTCTTGATATCAACAACCTTCGAAATTATGATGCTGGGGATCGAATTTGCCAAATCTTATCGAAACAACCCTTCCTTCAAAAGCTTGGTTTAGGAGACACGGATTTCTATTCAGTGGAAAAGTTTGCCAGCATTTTAGAAAAACTTCAACTTCGTAAACTGTCCTTAAACCTCTTTGGCATAAAGAACCAAGATAGATTTCCAGTTAAAATAAACAAAATCTTTGCAAGTGTTGCAGAAACATTGGAGCAGTTGAGCGTCAGAGGTTCTTTTCTGGTCGACCCTAAAATCCCGTTACCGTATTTCAAACATCTAAAGAACCTTACATTTCGGGGATGTGACATGTTGGACGAAAAATCGTTGGAAAGTTTGCTATCAAGAATGCCCAAACTGAGACAGTTAAGTTTTCGAGAATGTCAAAATATAACAGGGAAGTCTGTCGTCAAAACACTAAAAGGCCTTCCTATAGAGAGCATTACTTTCGAAAGAGGATTACACAGCAAACTTGAAAACGATACGATATTACAGATCCTGGTCGCTTTTAGTGATACACTGGAACAATTGAAACTTCCCTGTGAATTTTTAAAGTTCAACAGGTTCCATCAACTATCAGTGTTCCCAAAACTGACCTTTTTGCGTTTATCAAGTGTGTGTCGCCGGTACTTCGACTCATCTCGTCGAAATGCCGACTTATCCTCTCAGCTGTTGAGTCTTCTTGTCCGAATGCCTAATCTGCAGAGAGTAAATTTTAGAGATTTCGCGTTTTCTATGAAGATATGTATTCCTGACATAATGCTGATGTGCCCAAAGATTCACTATTTCGATGTTAGTGAGATTTGCGGTGTGGCCAGAGATAACAATCCAGACTTATACGCATTTCGTCAAATGTCAAGAGTTCGGAACCTCAAAATCTTCTATGCAAACGGAACAAATATAGCGTATCTTTCATTCTGCAAATCCTTAACAAGTCTCACTTTGTTCCATTTTAGTATTTCGGACACTGAGCTAGCTTTCATTATTTCTCATCTGAAAAAACTGAAATATCTAGAGCTCGATTATTGTCAGAATCTTACTGGAGGATTCTTAGAACTACTAACTGTGGAAGAGCGGTGTACACCTAAACTGACAATTAATTATCTATCCCACCATACAACAGTGAATCCTGGATTATATGTCCCAAAGTTTATAACTATGCAGTACTTATACCCACTCCCTGAAAACCGCAGTTATTTTGCAGAGAATAGAGTGGATTGGGAAAATTAATTGCCATGATATCTATGTAGCCTATTTATTTATTTTTAATTGCAAATGATGTCTACATTCTACAAGAGTCCCGATTTATTTTGCCAGCGCTGAGCGCAGTGACATATTTCTTTTTTCTAGATCCATGGATTTCGAAATATTGAGCCTCCTGCTAAAAGCAAAAAGCAAAGATGTTGTCCACAAGATTTGCAGCGAGTGCATCTCCGATCACCACTCTGACGCTATCATAACAACGATATCAGACATCCTATCTTGTTCGCGATCAGACTCCCGTGCCCTTCTCACATCTCTAGGTCACATGGCACGTCGTATTGTGTCCACCAATCTTTCCACCACTGAGGATATATCTGGCGTATTCCCAGAATCATTCCACAAATCTCTAAAAGGGTTGCTGACCAAGATTTCCGTGGAACTAGTGCCTTTCTGGAGGGAGATTATGGCTGAAAACAGTGTTGGACCACCTCGACTATCATCTTTCTCTTGGTCCGTTGCTACCGAACAGAAAAAGGGCGAGCCGGTTTGTTTCCTGAATTTGAATATTAAACAGGGCAAGGGGGACATAAAATCTGTGAATAGCCATCTTTCTGAGGAAGCTCTGACAGATATGATTAATTCACTGAAACCGGTGACGGGACAAATCTCTGCTATGACATCGTGAATTTGATTTGAGAGTTTTAGTTTTTGAAGAACTGTTTGACGGATGTTATTGCTAGTCACGTGGTTCGTGTGTGTGTGTGTGTGAATTGTTTTGTTTCGTCCAGTTTTATGTTTTCCATTGAATGAGATCCAGTGAGTTTTAAATTTTACCAATTAAATTGAACAAAACAAAAAGATACACACAAACACACTTATATTATCAAACGTACATGCACACGACCGTCTCACCCCATCCTTTGTTCTACCAATTATATCAACTAAAATCCCAACCCCAGATCAACCACTTCGTGTTTTGTATTGTTGAGATGATCCTCCTAACTCTCCTGATCCTCTCAGCCGCATCTTACGTTCCCCTGGTAACGGCATCTTACGTCCCCCCGGTTACTGATTATCTGAGTGCGTCAGTGGTAGGTAAAACAGAACAGGGGGACTTTGGAGATGCGGCCCTGTACGTTGGGTCAAGATGGCAGGTGCAGCGATTTCTTCACAATACAACGTTAGGTAACAGTACCAAGCTTGTTGTAGTGCTTGTAGTGAGAATGAGTAATGTGTTGCCTTGCCCGAAGTAATTTGACCTACTAACTCAGGTCAAGAGGATGTAACGATATGTTTGGCGATAGAGTGGTCAACATCTAGTCTCCTTGATGTTCTTACCCTCTTTTCACAAACTGGTAACTATAAATGTCCTATCTACTGTCTGTCTGTCTGTCTGTCTGTCTGTCTGTCTGTCTGTCTGTCTGTCTCCATAGATGTCTCTCAATCTAACAAGTATTCCCTAACCCAGGTGAAAGGGTGACGATTTCCCTTCAAGAAGGATACATCACAGTTGAGCAAGAACTCCATACTACACGCCTACTGAAACTAATAGATGCCATTACACGGATTTGTGTGGAAATTTCCGGGAAGATACCGGATACATTCCAACTGCAGATTCATCTTCTTAGGTAACCATGGTGACACATAGTTCACGACCAAGGTAACATACAGTTCACGATCGTCCCAATATTCTTGATTCATGTTTGATAAACTCCAAACTACCCCTAACTTTTCAGAGGTAACAAGATAGATCCTGTAGAGAGTTATCTACCGGGTCCAGTCCACCTTGGGGTTGTCGGTATGTTTAAAGGAAGGCGAGTGAAGATTTCAGAGGTTCAACTGTGGGAAGATTTACCGGATATCCAGAGCGCTTTACTAAAGGTACAGTCGGACCCTGGTTTAGTGACACCCTTGGGGGAAAGGGTTTCGGTCACTAAATCGAGGTGGCCACTAAATCGCACGGGGTCAGCTATATTTGGCACATAAAACCCTATTTTATGCCAAAAATGCTATACTAAGGCTAAAGAAACCTCTCACTGTTGTATGCAATATCCATGTATTGAAGACGAGATCATTTCTGATTAGAAATAGAAATTGTATAAGATAAATTTTTCAAAAAAAAATGTAGAAAAGGTTGCTGAGTTATTTGTGTTTCCAATCGGTAAAGCATACTGCATACTGGATGACATGTCGCAAAATAGCGGGTTCCAAACAAACCGATACGTGATACCATGCCGAATCGGTGCTCCCTAAGCGGGTGAGGAAGCATCAAAATTTCAACAACAAAAGCACCGATCAAATCATTGACAAACCTACTACGTATACCAGCCACGTCCGAATTGTGTTTCGAATCGATGAATCTTATTGCATGTCCTGGTGCTAATTAGACGGTTGGAAACGAAATTTTGACGCTAGGTGATTCAATGGCCCCATGGATGGGGATCACAATTCACATATAATAATCGGTTCGTTCCTATTTCCGAACCGTCTAATTAGCAGCAGGACATGCGATAAGATCCACTGACGTCTGACACGAAATACGATTCGGAAGTGGTTGGTATTTAAATACGGAGTCCGCCCTGAGAGCTGTCTGGCGCCGCCGACCCCATATCATCTGACTCTAAGCTCACTGTCAAATGGGGTATGGCGCCGCCATACTGCTTGAGAGTGAGTATAGATAAAGAGTCCGTCTGCCACTGCAATGGTATATTAAATATGTAAATTTTACATTTCCGTTGGGAGATCGCCTGAAGTCACAGTGGCGCTTATAATTATAGAATCATGTTATCAAAGAAATACTATTTATTTTTTAAAACTAAAGATCTCACAATAAATCTTAGTCGCGACAATAACAAACACCAGGTTCTATTTTGTCGATTATGACAATAACGAGTAAGATATCAAAATCACAATCACGTCTAACACAGTTATTTCACTGTTATTATCACTGCTATAAGTTTTCTATCAACAAATAATTAAGTCCAAATCAACCACTTGGTCGCACCAGGTGTCTATGTCACCAAATCAACCACGTGTTTGTACGTTTGTTGAGTAACCTGCCTGCTGCCATTTTCAACAATATTTTATAGGTTACTTTCCGCTATTCCATCTTGCTCTTCGTCTCTTATATTAACGAGTGGTGCTGCAGACTTTAGAGTAGGGCAGATTAACCACATTTTCCTCACAACACCCACCAAGAACGAGATGGCCGACTTAGCAAGGCCCGTGTAGAAGTTGGACTCGTAAAGGAAGGGATTGATGACTGAGTTGATCGGCAGAATCAGGATGGAGAAAAATGGATACCAGCTCGTTGCATCGATATCCTCTGCTAGGTGGAGGAAAGCCACAATACCCAAAGGGATCCAGCAGAAGAAATCCGTTACGATGATGGCAAATATTTTCGTTTGAAGTTTTCGATCGTTTCCACCATTACGTCCGGCGTTTCTACCTGACCTGCTCGTTCTGTAGCCGATGGCAATGTAACTTACCGCGATGAAGATGAAACAAAGGCAGTTTATCAGGAGGACAGAGCTTGAGAAGATCCACTGGGGGTCATCTGTCCTCACCAAGAATTTGAAGATACAAACACCGTCATTACCATAGAAATTAACAGTTTCTCCTCTCAGTCTTACCTCTGAAATGTTACATGTTAATTTTATCATTAATTTACCAGAGCATAACTGGCCTGACCCTATCTATTCTCATTTCTCTCGGAGCCGAGCACACGAGAACTGTGGACAGTCATTGATGGACAAAGCAAAAATATCGTGATACAGTCGAACCCCGATTTAGTGACATCCTCGGGGGGAAAGAGTTCTGGCTAAATCGGGGTGGCCACTAAATCGGGGTCAAATATCGTTAATTTCCTATATATCGGGGGAAATTTATCCTGTCACTAAATCGGTGTGCCACTAAATTGGGGTTAACTAAATCGGAGTCCGACTATATTTGCAAATTTCTGCTGTATACATTATAACTAGGGACTTGGAATTAATTTGATGAAATAAGTCAGATTGTCTATACTCACCTTCAGATTTAGAGCCCCTTAAAAACATTTTAGCAACAGCCGATCTTATCTCTTCCCAAGTTGATTCCCTACTCCAAGAACTTGAGTTTTCACTGAAATAAACTTTAAAAGCCGCAAAATGCCGTGGCTTATCGATCGTCCCCAAAAACAGCGGTGATTTCTTATAATACAGGCCGTTAACGAAGTAGTCTTCAAAGTTCGGCAATATTGGGGTTAATGCAATCATCAGACTTGCGAGTATTGGGCCTCCTGCTAGTATTCCTAATTTCACCGCAGATGTGTAAGTTTCACAATCTTGAAGGACCATTCTTCCCACTGTGGTGCCTCTACTTATTGCCAACATTGTCATTGCAAAGAGCGACAGTTGAGAACCAGTGGTGCTGAGAACCCCAAGAAAAGAGCACTCCGTAGAACTGTACCATTCGTAACGTTTCTGGCAATAGTCTCCAGAAATCTTGTGGATCTGGTCAAAGTAGGATACGCCAATGAGATAAATTCCTAAAGCCAAGTCTCCAAGGTTAACCAACAGTATGCCAAGTTGATTCAGGAACATTTCATATGTGTCTATATGGGTTAGTTTCGAGCCTGATCTCATGAGAGAAACAGTGTTTCACTGTCGACATGGTTCCCACGATGTAGCTGCATATATCCTCAGATGGTTGTTTTCAAAGATGTTAAAGTGGCTTGGTGGGCATTCAGGCTGGCACTCATCCGAGTAATCTCCACAACTTACTACTCCATTGCACACTTGTGACAAATTCAGATAAGTATCACTCGAGTTACACTTGAAATTATTTTCACAGTTGTTCTCGTCAGAAAAAAATATCGTGATACAGTCGAACCCCGATTTAGTGACATCCTCGGGGGGAAAGAGTTCTGGCCACTAAATCGGGGTGGCCACTAAATCGGGGTCAAATATCGTTAATTTCCTATATATCGGGGGAAATTTATCCTGTCACTAAATCGGTGTGCCACTAAATTGGGGTTAACTAAATCGGAGTCCGACTATATTTGCAAATTTCTGCTGTATACATTATAACTAGGGACTTGGAATTAATTTGATGAAATAAGTCAGATTGTCTATACTCACCTTCAGATTTAGAGCCCCTTAAAAACATTTTAGCAACAGCCGATCTTATCTCTTCCCAAGTTGATTCCCTACTCCAAGAACTTGAGTTTTCACTGAAATAAACTTTAAAAGCCGCAAAATGCCGTGGCTTATCGATCGTCCCCAAAAACAGCGGTGATTTCTTATAATACAGGCCGTTAACGAAGTAGTCTTCAAAGTTCGGCAATATTGGGGTTAATGCAATCATCAGACTTGCGAGTATTGGGCCTCCTGCTAGTATTCCTAATTTCACCGCAGATGTGTAAGTTTCACAATCTTGAAGGACCATTCTTCCCACTGTGGTGCCTCTACTTATTGCCAACATTGTCATTGCAAAGAGCGACAGTTGAGAACCAGTGGTGCTGAGAACCCCAAGAAAAGAGCACTCCGTAGAACTGTACCATTCGTAACGTTTCTGGCAATAGTCTCCAGAAATCTTGTGGATCTGGTCAAAGTAGGATACGCCAATGAGATAAATTCCTAAAGCCAAGTCTCCAAGGTTAACCAACAGTATGCCAAGTTGATTCAGGAACATTTCATATGTGTCTATATGGGTTAGTTTCGAGCCTGATCTCATGAGAGAAACAGTGTTCAGCACTGTCGACATGGTTCCCACGATGTAGCTGCATATCCTCAGATGGTTGTTTTCGAAGATGTTAAAGTGGCTTGGTGGGCATTCAGGCTGGCACTCATCCGAGTAATCTCCACAACTTACCACTCCATTGCAAACTTGTGACAAGTTCAGATAAGTATCACTCGAGTTACATTTAAAATAATTTTCACAGTTGTTCTCGTCAGAACCATCCCCACAGTCGTCTTTAAGGTCACATACTTGATGGTACTGTACACACTTGTTGTTGGAACAGGGAAAAATTTGTTGGTCATACCATGAACTGTTTGCGATTTTCAGCAAAGTTGTAACTGTATTATCCCATGTGAGGGCCCGGACACTGTCGGTACGGTTTTCGCAAGTGTCTCCAGGTACATCGATCAGTGGGCAGTCAGCATCCAGACAAATGTTGTTGCATGCGGCGTAAACATAGTTCTCTCCGAACAGATTTAGACAACTGATTTTCTCATCGGGAAGAATAACCATTGTAGGCTTCCTTACATTAAGAACTGTTGGTACGGATCTGGACTTGTGTTCTCTGACGGAGCAGTTGGAAAATTGGTATGTCTCGTTTCCTTTAGCAGAGAGGCAATTAGGCAGTATTTTCAGTCCGTTGTACTTCGGAGAGGTGTTATTAACGTCTTCCATGCCAAACCCGACCACAGCAGCACAGAGATCATTCTCAAAGAGACATGTGGGAATCTTGTCACAAAGTTCCGAAAGTCGTATGAATTTTCTTTCTGATGGGCATAAAAGAACCCATTCACAGTCTGACTTGGGGTCTTCGTAGTAGGAAAAATAATCCGAGCCACACTTTTTCCACTGCGATTCATCTTCATCTGTTCCATCGATACAGTCCTGCTGCCCATCCATTACCCATTCTAACGGTATGGGTAGAGAGATATTCTTTCCCACGTACTGTGACTGAAATCTTCGAAAACAACTAACGGTAGTGGGACTGCAGTATATTTCGTCTGTACCAGAGTTACAATCAACGTGTCCATCACACTTTTGTCCCTTGTGGATTTTAAAACAGCCCAACTCAGGATCAATACACTCATTATGGTAGTTATCGTCACAAAGATTTTCATATCCCTCGCAGTATCCCCAGATGGAAATGTTTGTTGGGTATCCCTCTGACAGACACTGAACTGCGACTCTATCAGGATCACTGCAATTGGTCTGATCCTGCCCATTTTTACATATTGGAATTTTAGAAAGAATTCGCAATGGCGCGGGCGGGAAGCACCGCATACTTTTCTGTATCTTGATACGGTAGTTTGAAACAATACCATACCAATGAGGACATGTGGTATGGTCAGCAGTGGTCCAATTGTAGCATCCAACTTCATCTTCTCCAATGGAACAATATGACTGCCTGCGAGTACACATCCACAAAGGAGACAGCCATTTGTCCCCGCAATGTACACCATACTGCACACCGTTACAATACAACTCATCCTTATCAAAAAAAAGGTTTACATTTCTTCCTTCACAAACCGTACTGTCGCTGTTGCAGTTCACCATATTCAATTCTCTTTCACACTTATGCCACTTACTGCACCTAGCATCTTGTTTTTCATAGTGGTTTCCAAAAACAATTCTTCCAACAGAGTTTCGACACATATAAGTTCCACAGAGGAGGGTTGTTCCATTCAGCACCCTGGATTCTGAACACCCATCGTGCCCACATGCCTGGTACGTTCCTGGATCTTCTTTGCATCGGCTTGTAACTTTAAAGTCATAACAACTGCTACGATAACTATAATTAGAACTTAATTCCACGGTGTAAAGTTCATCCGACCAGGGACACTTCCATTCCCCGTTTTCTCCGCACTGTTCGTGCAGGTATCCATTCACTTCAACAGTTGTACAGTTGGACGTAGGGTTGCTTGGCAAATAATCAGCAGCAGTGGTGGTATTGGTGTTATTGTTACTTGTTGAGTATTCAGCCGCACGTCCATATACAATGTGGTTGCCAGCCATCTTTGTTGTATCAGTGGTTGGTTCTTCTGTTGCATTGGTATATGATGCGATAGATGTCAACCAGAGTATAAGTGTAGCAGACAGCAGGGTCATTTCAGCTCTGCTAGAAGGTGCGGGGTAGTTATACTGACATGACCAAACTGCAGAAGATCTGTGTGTATTATAATTTATAACAGTAATGGGTTTATTCACGAAGGAAAACAATTTTCGAGGCTTCAACAAACTGTATGTGCAGCTATAGCAGAAACCACTTGGAGCAACACAGTTTATACGAAATTGTAGGCTGCAAGTGCCACTATTTATACGTATTAGTTTGTACAGAGCAAAGTGGATATTTGTAGGAATATTAAAGAGTAAATTCTAATCGCTGAGAGGCGGCAATTTGCGATTTGCGGGCATCGCACTATAGAGTCTTATATATAGAATCAGGCGATCAAGATTCATAGAACTGCAGTGTAGATAATTATGGTTTTACAAAACAAAGCACGAGTTTAGAGAACGACAATTGTTTCGCTAGTAGGGGCTAGCTCATCAGTTTCAATTGATGCACCGCAACATCTGTCAGGCCAATGCTCTGACAGCGCAACACAAGATCTGAAAACAGGCTCACGTGCAGTATTCATACCCTTACCTTCCTATGAACTACCAACATGACAACCCTTTGACTCACACGGGCAAACAAATGCAATTGTTGGAGGCTGTGTTGTACGCCAGGATTTTCCATCACCCTCGGCCTCACTACGAGGTTGATTTGCCCTTTCTTAATAGGTACTAGCCACTACACGACCCTGGCGTAATTGGGGCTGGGGAAATGATATTTCAAAGGGAGGGCCACGTCTTTTTACCTTTTCTTTTCACACAACCACACACGCGGCAAAATAATAATTCTGTCTCTCTATAAAGATAGAGAGTTGAGATTGAAAATAAATTTTCTCAGTCTCTCCCCGATTCTTTGTCATTTACTCAATATTCGGTTTCACCCTGAATTATCCCATTTTTTTCAAATCAACTAATCAACTTCCTGGAGAGGGTCATTCTTTAACTCTAAATTATTACTATTATTAATATTAAGGAAATTCATCAAAAAAAATCTTGTCACTAATTCGGGGAGCCACTAAATCGGGGGTCACTAATTCGGGGTCCGACTGTACTACAGTCGAACCCCGATTTACCGGGATGCTCGGGGGAAAGGAGTTTACCAAATATATATAACATTTTCAGCATTGAAACAGACACTATTATCCCATTATTCTAGGAAGATACAGACGCAGTTCCTGTGAAGGGCTGGAGTGAGCTGCTTAATGGAGTAATAAATGACGACCAATTAACGGCACACTTCCGTTCCCGTCGACTTCAAGTTATCCTTCCCCGACGTAGTAAGTGTTAGTCTCACAGTAGACTGCCCTCTCCGAACCGGGCGTGCACGACATTACAGTCATGTAGTACATATAAGAAGTGATAATGAGATATCGTTATTGATAAGTGAAGATTATAATTTGAAGTTAGCATTAGTAGGCGAACAGCATGCACCTGTTTCTAATTTCTAAATATTATGGCAAAATAATATGAGTATCATCGTTCTACTGTAACGTACTACTGACACACTAAATTGACACATGTTACTGGCACACCCAATCGACTTCGAGATAAATGTGAGGGAGAACAGCAGAACAATAGAAGTTGTTCGCCACCCCTATGTAATCCTTTCCCTCCGTTGAAACTCGGCAGGAGTTCTCCCCGTTACAAAGATTACTTAGAGAGGTCGTCAGGTCAACCATGCATTTGGTGTCGTAAGCCTCGTTACAACCTGTGGGAGAGAGTTGGTTACGAAATAACCCCTCAGGTTGCGTCGTGATCTTCGCGTGCTGACAAGGGTGGCCGGAGGGGTTACTTCGTTGCCAAGGGAGAGACACAGACACAGAAACAGAGGTACAATACCTTCTATGAGATCAAGAGCGCCAATTTTTGAATTCAGAATTGAGATCGTTTTCCCATCACTGCAAGCAAGGTCAGCCGGAGCACCTTTGTACTCCTTGGGACACATCCTCATAAATTCAGACTGGCCTAATAAATTATAGCGGTCAGATATAACTGTCGATAGAGTGGATATTTTATGGGGAGCGAGTTAGTTAGTTAGTGACCAGACCGAAAGATAATATTATATAGCTAGCTGAATGTCACCTACCTATGGCTAGGATTGAAGCAACAAAAATAACACCTAACATTATGTTAACAAGACCAACTACGTGACCAACTGTAGTGAGTTATTTATTGTATAATAGTATTAAGTATGTTTATCCCATGTTTTAGTTGCTCCAATGGCGCATTAGTATGTCTCATGAGACTTATGTCGTGAGCCATGTGGCATATCCGGGTCGAGGTTGATGTTTGAAGTTGTAGAAAGACAGATACAAACTGTTTTAGAGGTGGTCAATAAGTTTTGGAAAAAAAGAATTGATCTACATTCACACATTCATTTTGATTAAAATAACGTCCAAAAAGAAACCTAAACTACCACATGCTCCTTCATAAAACACTGCACATTGGCTGCTCCTTCATAAATATCTACACGCAGGAGTAGGAGACTTCAATGTAGAAGTTTCCACTGAGGTCGCTACACTGCCAGTCAGCATTCACATCATCATATTCCTCTCCGTCGGTGTAGAAGGAGCAGGAGGATTCTCCCTCGCAGACATCCTTTATATCATCCGTAACAGCCTCCCAACAGAAAGAGTTGCTCTTCGTGTTGCAACCTGCAATGAAAGGGGATTAGTTGTAGATTTCACTTCGTATATGTAACTTACATTGGACAATATATTTTGCAGGAAATTTATAGGATATTTGGAGGGTATTTGGAGGATATTATTTTGGACGATTAAATTTCGATCATCTTACCATCGACAGTTCGTTTCGCCCCAGCGAATGCATTGTAAATGTAGAGTGTCTTCCCGCCTGAGCAAGACAGCTGTCCAGAAGATTGGTTCTGCTCACAAAACTGGGCTTTTTCAACTGCCGCACCTGTAAAAAAACAGAGGGGTTAGTTTATCTAATAATTTGATTGGTAAAAATACTGTTATTCATTCTTCCGACTGCTGTTCTCGCACACTCCGCAAAATGAGAATAGTGCTAGGCCAATGCTCTGGCAGTAATAAAACGGTTAAAACCTTGAGCGGTGCTTTCCAGGATACCCAGGATGAGCGTAACAGACACAACTAAACGAAACATACCGAGTGAGATAAGTAGAATGAACAAAAGAGCTCCTGTCTTCGGTAACATCCTGCTGCTGGCTGAAAATATTCTGAATAGGCACCTACCCGCCCTATTCTACAATAGGAACCTACCCGCCCTATTGTTATTGTTTCAAAAGTAAAGAGAGCGTAAAGTTGACATAAAAGGAGCATAAAACTCAAGTCATGAATTACACGTTATACTACTAGGCAAAACAGAGTATGAAATAATCTCACTGAAGTATGTATAACGGGCCAATCACAGCGCAGATATAATAGCGCCACACGTTAGAGCTTCCACTATATTGCACTAGCATTATTTAAGTTTACAGCAAGGCCCCTTTTCACGAAAAATATAATAATCACGTTCTTGACACAGGGCAAATTGATAGATTATAACTAGTCGAACAATTGTCCGACGACTATCGACCTTTTATTACAGCAAACCGGCTTGTTACATATCATGTACCGGCTTGTTTTACATATTTGGGTACCGCAAGTTGTTTTAGAAGGCATATGAAAACATATAATCAGACCAACAGTTGTGTAGCTCACACTGCACTTTGGCAGATAAACAGAGCGAGCGTGGAGCACGCTTTGTGAGGGTTCGGCAGATCATCAGACCAACACATGTTAGAATGAACAACACCACATCAGAAATATGCACAGGATTAATATTTTAGTAGTTGGGGCCTCATAAAATATTCCTAAGGAAGGAACACCACATTAAATATTGAGCCCCGTGAGAAATTAAGATTCAAGGAATGAATGACATCCTCTGATCCAGCTCCCATAAACTTATCCAGTATATTATTCATTGCTCATGGGTTTTATAACTAGAAATATTTCATGAGAGCCGCATCAAATAAAGGTTATCCTGCTCGATTTAACAAAAGACCTATGCAGCTGTGTAAGTCCTCGACCAGACTACGAGATGGCGTACAACAAACACCAGCATGAGACTACCCCTTCCCCCCCCCAGCGTACCTATATAGGTTCAAAATAGACCGAGGGAGGAACCACGTGCAGCAAAGTTTAACCTTCATAATATATACTCACTCAAACCTAAACAATGCACTCCCAATATTGTCAAATTAACATGACCGTGATATAAGTTATGTGTTAAAGCGGTGCACAAAGTGATTGAGTAATGACAATGTGTTCTCTCACTCTTTAGTCTTATCGAGCTATAGATCGACTATTTTATTAGAGCCTCCTAACAACTATAATATAGAGTCAAGAACTGCTAGAGAAGTTCCTTAGCAGTTCTCCACTCTATCTCCCACTCAGTTAGTAAAGATCTATCCCTATAAATCTCATGGAATTCCTTCCATCTAAATATATCTCTACACTGTCAGGCCAATGTTCTGACCAGAGTTCTCACGCACTCTGACAGCTCCCATGAGATGATATGCAGCCTCCACTATACTTTATACTGTCACGACCTAATTTAGTATGCACCGTATAAAAGAAGTAAACTTGAAAATCAGCTAATAAAAAATTCACTCCATCCATGGACTTTTTTCATGACTGAAACATCACGCACACTTCTCGCGACTCCCGGTTCGGAGAGGGCATAATTTTGTTAGACAACTCCATCCTCCATCCTCATTCCTCCTTGCCTTACTCGAAGCTGCAGCTGTCTAACCACGCCACTATTTAAATGGGTTTGAAATAAAATTCTCCATCCATCAGGTGATGGTAGCTGTAATGATGGGGTTGTCCCATTCTACCACCTCTGTACTGTCTCCTGCGAGTCCCGGTTTTCAGACGAGTGCATTGGCAAGAGTGAGGAGGAAATACAAGGTAAATGCAGGGATCCTTTTTTTTCCAAAAGACAGCATGGTATCAGTATATGTACATGAAAAAGTAATCATACTTTTAAATAATTTTCATGGTTTCCCAATTCCCCGTAGGTTTACTTACTTTACAAATGATTCTTTTTGTAGGTGTGTCTGTTCCGAAGAAGAAGGTTTTGATGAGTAACAGGACGGTTGCAACTTTTGAGGGAAACATTCTTCAGAGTTTAACAGGTAAAATATAATGTGGTTATAACAATTAGCAAGATGAAATAATACTTGTCTATATGGGTGCGACATTTAATTTAGCAAATATTACGTCTGTATACTGCCACCTGCAGCAGCAGTATCAGGGAATCTCAAACACTCCTTCATTAGATACACGACCCAACATGTTGGCTGCAAGTTCATCACATAAAACATCGGCTGAAAATACGTCTTCTGCCGTTCATGTAGAGCTTCTGTCCGATAGCATTAGTCCAATACTGTGAGTTAAAGAATTAAACACTTCAAGTTACTGCTGAACTGATTTATATAGCGGCTAGGACCTTTACAAGTCAGTCCACTACAGTCTCCCTTGTCTTAGAAGCTATTGCATTACCTGTCCTGGCAGTTCTCCTCTTATACCACCTGGTCAGACACTTTGGTAGCACCGCATCATTTGTAAAGGCGATATAAAGCAGTGGGTTGAGGGTGGAGGTGAGGGTGGGTAGGAGCTGGAATGTGAAATACTGGAAGATAAAGGAGGCTTTGAACTCCTCGTACCGTCCTTCATTGGATGCATTGGAAATGGCATCAGCACTGATCATGACTGTGATGAACATAATGAATGACAACAGACTACCAAAATTCATGATCAACAGTTTGATGGTTCCCTTGATGTGTGACCGTGGTTGGTTACTTCCGGTTACCTCTGGCTTGTAATGCATCTTTAGAAGGTGGAGGATGGTGAGACCAGTAGCGAGCAGTCCTACGAGTTGGATAGCCAGAGTCGGGGATATGGCGATGATGTGGGATATAACTGTTTCGATGTAATTTGAACAGGATTCACCTGTGTCCCCTCCACAGTCTGACCCCCAAGAACACAAAAACCATCTTCTTGTTGATGATACGGAGAGGAAACCTGATGCTGATGAATCGTATTGTAGTGAAGACCCCTGTTACTATGGCAGGTGCTAACTGGGCGCCAAACGCTATAACGGTGAATACCTGCTTGTCAAGTGATATATATTTAGCTTGTTGAATAGCACACATGTAATAGTAATCATCATACATTACTTCATTGTCTGTTTCTGTCTTAGCGCATTCGATGATGGTTTTATTGATTTTTGGAGTGTATGAAGAATAGGCGGATCCTACCGAGAACGTTACACAAACCAGAATATCCGTGATAGCCAGTATTATGTACAGGGTCCGGGGGAGGGAGGGCCGTTTGTTGTAGTTGTGATGAAGGACCAATGCGTTGAGGCTGACTGCTAGAAGGAGGAGTAGGAGGGAGTAGATGAAGACTAGGAAATCGGGGTATGTTACACCACCCTCACTAAACACTGCCATTATTTGTTGATCTACATGGGAGGAGGGAATCAGTGGCAAAAGCAGAGTCAATTGACAGTGTCAATTGGTAGGAAAATCAATGTGGTAGAGTGAATCCCTTCGAGGAAGAAGGGAGTGGCAAGAGGCCAACAATCAACAGAGATCATCGTTTTCAGCATTTTCAATACTGGTTACAAGCCGACTCAATGCGAACAGTGCAAAAGCACTCTCCCTTCTCTCTGTAAGAAATTGTATGGGATATTGTATGTTTGAAATATAGGACTGTAACGAAAGGGAGAGCTCTGTAAGGAGTAGAAAGCTACAAAGACACTTGGTATCGAAGACTCCTCACACTCTGTTTAGAGGTATCGGAACCGCTTGCCCTATTTTTATAACGCGCTCAAAACGTCACACTAAGGACTGAAAAGTTGTAGTCTACACTATTAGTTCTAGACTAGGGGTTTTGAGCCGCGCACAGGGCGACATCGTGGGAAATTCTAGCTACCATCTCCATATCTCTGAAACAAACAAGTATTGCAGAGCCGTCAATAAAGCTGGCGGTTTGAAACTTCGTCCATATTCGGAGGGATAGATTAGCAGTTCAGTGTTTCAAACCAGGTTTAATTTGGTAAAGTGAAAGCTGAGTTACAACATGTTTTGTAGGAATATTACACAGGGTCTGTCACGGATACCGTGCCTGCTAGTCGTTTGCGCGCTCACGCGATCCGCCAACACCCAGGAAATCACTAAAACGCTTGCTGGTCAGCTGTTTCAGGTCTGACATGAAATCTAAAGACACCATGCAATAGCTGTGACAATTCCCTACACCCCAGCACAAACCTCATTAAAAACGGAGCAGTACAGGTAGATTGATGCCCTTTCTCCTGTTGGTACCTAATTTCACCGATAAGTGACCTAGCGGCATGTTTCATGGCGTCACGGGGGCATCTGACGAGATAGAGAAATTCTGAACGCAAGGTAGCACTCAGTTTTTTCTCCTCTACACAGCAACACCTCGTTTTTCTCATTTGAACAAAAACCCAGGCTTCCAACCTCTCCAAACATCAAAGGCATCACTTTTCAGAATTGATACCGTGCCGGGATACCGTGGATCGCGTCGCGAGCGTGGGCGCGGGCGCGTTTTCTTGAGCGGCGAGCACTCTCACACACACAAAGCAGGTCAGCTGCAGGCCCAGAGAGAGGACAAGAGTATGGAAAACTTGAAACTTGCCTTTGAACCCGGCACTTCCTGTCCACTTGGCGGTGGATGGAACTATTGTGCTGTAGAAATATGTTTTTATGTCAAGAAGTAAAGCTGCAAGGATTACATCTCCTTTTCACCCATTAGACTCTCCCTCTTATCTTCCCTTATCTTATCTCTATTCCATGACCCCACAGTCCACACTGATTTTACACTGTTTACTAACGTCCTTTGCTTTCCTCTGCCAGGTGGTATTGTTACCAAGCTCTTGCTTGATATCCTGGTGATTCAAGGATGAGATTAGCAGGATCAAATAGGTCCTGTCTGTGTCGAACAGCTGGGAAGCAGAGCTGTCCCAACAAGGGTGCCACCCAACTACCTGATATCCTGGCTCAAAAAGATGGACAACTTATTGACTGCACTCTTCCTTTAGTTCAATAAGTTAGTAAATAGTAAACTAAAAGTTCTCACTTGGTAAAATATCGGCAGCAGATGCTCACAACCCTGTCCTGACCGGGCTGAGGGAGAGTTGGGGCGATAAAGGTTTTGTGGAGGGTTAGGAGAGGTGAGGGAGATCAGGCGGGGATTAGGAGGGGTGAGGGACTAGGTGTTAGGAAGGGTGAATTAACAAAGTTAACAAATGCTATAAAACTGTTCTTATTGGTTGATAATACGACTTAAACTGGTTTAATTTTATAGTTTGATGACTTATCTAACAAATATATACCAAAACAAGGCCTCTTCAGATAACCAAAGTCCGACAATCAGGTTTTTTGGCT
>AVPN01000231.1:0-10743 GCA_000695325.1 Pleurobrachia bachei | reverse complement strand
CCCCCAGATGAAGAATAGTGTACCCTGGGATCGTGTGTTTAGCATGTACCTAGCGAGAGAGAACCCTGCTGGACTGAGCGCTGTTTCATTACAAGTCAACAAACAGGTATCAATATCATATTTAAATGGAAATCAGCATCTTGGGTAGGACTCTTAAAAGGACAGCTGAATAGCTGGTATTCCGTGTTGAGTACCGGGAGTGTGTATGTGTGTGTGTGGGTGTGTGTGTGTGTGTGGCTCTAGGTTATAGCGTACCAAACTCTGCTGCACGACAGAACGGTGTTATCATAAAGTTTGTGGGAGTGGGTTTGGAGCAAACATTTATGTCACTAGATGTGGTCACTGGATGTGGGATAGATTGTGGTAAAATTACAGTCGGACACTAAAATATATTCAGAAATATAGACAGATATTATAGGGGAGTGACATAATGCTTAGACTAGGATGGCTCAAATTTATGTACTCACCGGAAAAATGCCAGATGTTTTAATCATTAAAATATCCGGCATTAAAATTTAATGTTATAATCTCAACTTGAGTACCATAAACATTGTTTTTTAATATTGTGAGACAGAGACAGAGGGACATAGAGAGAGAACAGAGATCTCTCTCCATTATAAAAGGCGATTCTAAAGTCGGATCATTTTAGTTGTAACCTTGTCTATTGTCGGGGAAAGAATTTTCCACTAACTTTCCGATTAGTTTCAGCAAAAAATAAGTTTTTTAGGCACAATGGCAATTTTTAGTGAAGGAGGAACCTCAGTTCCAGATTTTCCATTGACGATGTTCTTCATTCTGCTGGCCATGATTGGAACTCCTCTCAACTTTCTAGTACTACGACACAACTACTGGAAAAACTCATCCATCGCACGAAATCTTTACCTTGTGCTCGGCACTGTGGATCTCTTCACAGTTATTGTCACCGGCATTGGCTTGGCTGTCGGTCTTTGGAAGCAAAAAGACCCAGACTGTTTTGACGATAACGCCCAGTCGGACATATGTGAAGATCAATATTATTACTTCTTGAATCGAAACGGAACGGAGAGTTGCTTGATTACCTCATACGCTTATCTATTTTGTTATAATGCTCCGCTTATAATTACCAGCTATCTTACTGTAGCGAGATTCTTACAGATAAAATTCCCCTTTATGGAGATACCACGAAAATATTTTCTCGGATCCCTTTTTGTCTTCCTCGGTTATTCAGCATTTTTACAAGCATTTTTTTCAATTTATGCGGGTTACGTTTCAAACGAGTTGGTGCTTCTAAATATGTTACAAATATGTTACCCGCAGAATGGCTTAAATATTTCAGGATTTTACATTTCTCCTTTGAGTGTAGAGATAATATCTGCAGTGCCCCGCTGGTTTTTCCAAGCTGCCGGTGCCTTATGTGGTGCTATGACGGTAGTTCATCTTTTCCAAAGATTCCTAAATCCAGTTGCTAACAGCACTGCCCGGTCCCTCGGAAGTACACTCAGGGTACTGTTTATAAATGGCCTTAGTTTATTTAGTATGTGTTGTGCGTTTGTAGCCAGTCTACTAACAATAAGAAACAGGGATGAATTGAGTGAATACTCGATCGAGATAGAGATGCAGAGTCGACCTTTAAGTCTGATGATACTTCTATATGTCGCTTATGTTATCCTTACGCCATTGAATTCATTTTTGAATCCAATAATTTATATCGCTATGAGTAGAGGATCTATTTTGAAAAACGATGGTCATGCGAGAAGAGCAGTCGCACCAGTTAATATTAGGAATCCAGTTTTTCGCTGTGAAGATACTGAAAATAAAACTTGTGCTACTACGGCTACTTAATACATATTTCATTTTCAATTCCTTTCAATGGCTGATCGAATGTGTTGTAAATTAGCTGCCACGAATTACCTGTTTTATGCTGCTTATATGTATCTTCCTAATTAAAGTTGAAAAACCAAAAATTGTTTTCGAATTTGTAAACCAACGAACAAATATCATGGTTTTTTTCAACTGTGCTGACCAGTGTACTATTCAGGCAACAACAATAGAGTTTAAATCAGCAAAGTCAATATACAATATTAAAGGTGACAGTTATACAATTCCGTCAATCAGCCCCTCCCTTCTTCAGATAGTTTCTTGGACCTGTCTGCACTGTCCTGACCTGCTGGTAAAGATTCCAAATGTGGTTCTCCGAGCAAACGCGACCAAACTGTGCCTAGAGGACCTTCGGACACCCAGCTCAGTGCTACTGGGGTAGGAAAGGGGGACACAGTATGTTGGATTCGTAGCATGGACATGGTGTTATGCGACTCACTATGTAACGTTACACCCCATATCAGATACCCAGCCAACAAATGGACAGGACTGGTTATTTCCCACGCCCTCCTAGTTGAAGATGACACTAACTGGAGGTGCCCGAGTGATGTCACAACTGACAGGTTGGAAAATTAGAATAATCAAATCGCCTGATGATTGGTTTCCCGTCAGGGATTCCATGAAACATGTGTTGCACTCTTGCGTCCTAAATACAGTTGTATTACTTTGTTGTAATAATCAAATAATACATAAACACTCTATGATAATAAGTTACGTACACAATAAACTATCTGACAGGTTGTTTGGCACATTCGCCTGGCACCCCACCAATACTTCAGCAATAGCACTGTGTCCACTGGGACCACGGAGTCGTGATATTACCACCGCTCACGCTAGGAGGTAGGTTGTTTGTTAGGGATAAGGAAACGACAAAATTGGATCCTGATATCAGGGCCCTGATGAAAGTTGGGCCGTTCAACCCCTTCACGTGGTTAATTAGCGTCGGAAATCGACCATCAGGCCTGATGGCAGGTTCCAGTTTGTAACTGGGGCGTAACCGTTGTTAAACCTCTCAGGTACTGTGTGGATGGTGTGTGGTCGGAAGATATAGATACGGGAGCGTGTAGGTATCGACTCAGTGGTGATAGTCTTGAGAGCCTCATTAAGGCATACAATCAGGTATTATTGGTATACTTTTAGTACACTCCTGTAGACAGTCATTCAGTGCTACCCAATACCCCTGGAGGGTATGGGTTCAATATCTTAGTTCAAAGATCTACAGACCCAAGCATTTCTTCTGAAACCTGGTTCAGCCCTCTGTTTTAGCCCTAAACTCGTCCTTATTTTAGGGTCGCCAAGTTTTGATAAGTGACTTTATGGAGGCAATAGAAAGTGCAGGTAGTAACACTACAAATATTAGTTCTGAGGTTCTAAAGGAGGCCCTGGAGATAATGAAGTTAATTACAAATCAGGTGAGAGTTCAATGACCAGTCTCTCGAGAAATTTTATACATGAACTGATATTTCCCCAATACAATCTTCATCTTGAAATCTGAATAAAATTGTCTCTACTTTCTTGGCACAGTGTCAAGCGATTCAACTTCAAATTTACAACACTTTAGAACGATCAGAGCAGTAAGAAAGATAGCATGTGCTGGCTAGTGCGTCTTTTGGAGGTCCTGGACAATGCTGGAAATGCAGCTTCTTATAACATGGTTCGATCGAGGTACAGTGTGGTGGGAAGAAAACTAGTTTCAGAAAGTGATTCTTCTAGAAAGTTTGTGACGTACAAAATATATCACAGCTTCCTATCTGATATTATTATTTTTCAGTTGTCTGTGGGATGCAATGAGAGATGGGTATTGGGAAACTTGCACTTCATCTAAATTCCTTCAATCACGTGATTTGTCACTTGGGAGTATCACGTGTTACCCACGTGTCAGCAAGTGTGGTCACGTGTTTATTGAAGGAGAGAAGAGTGGGAGTGATTGGATCAGGATCGATGCTACGACACCCCAAACTAATGTAAGTCAGTGGTAAAACAATTCTATCTGTAGAGTTAGAAAATAGCTTAAACCTAAAGTGAGACGATGTCTGTTGTTAACATTGTTAACACTAACATTTACTGATTTGTTAACACTAATAATCCGTGTTCCAAGGAGGAATTGTTGGTTACCATGGTAGCGAATGTTAGTAGTGCAACAAATGGGGAAGTCCTCTCCAATGGAGTTTCTATTACACCTAACCAAGGAGCAGGACAGTTTGGGGTTTATTATACCCCCTCAAACAGCTCTACATCTCTATCAATTACCTTCTCATGCCAGGTAAAACTTGTTTTTTATTCGATGTTAGGTTGTAGAGGGTCGAGCATGTGAGACATTGTAACAACAGACAACATGTTTGTACTGTGCAAAATTTTGCAACTGTATCACTGAACCCACAGGATTGTGATTTGAGACGTTCGTACTGCACTGAGGAGACTGCTGATGGGATATGGAAGGTTGTACCACTATCTAGGAGATCAAATAACTTTGTGACATGTGACACGCAACTTGATCATAACACCACGCGGCTTTTTACTCTTGTACAGGTAGGAAGAGGGAATGATCAGTGCTTCATTTAAATCATAGTAAGAATATTTTTATTCTCATCTGCAATTAAGGCAATCACCCCTCCCCAGAATAAACCCAATTACTCCTCCCCCAGAACCAAATACCAACACTATTCACCCCTTCCCCCTTACTCCCCCACTCCTCATACTAATCCTAACTTCCCCAGAACACGGTCAGTAGAGGTGCACGCTGGGGTTGGAAACTATCAGTAGAGAGAACAATGGAAACAGCTAACATATTCATCTTGTTACTAACAGCTTTAATAGCCATGTCTCGGTTGCACCATTGTACCCCTGCTGCACAACTAACCGCCTTGTTTTGTGTGATTTACAGTGCTTACTACGCTGTCCATTTGGTTTCTAATACCGAGGCAATCAGACACAATTTAACGTTAGTATAACTATCTGATAGGCCAATGCTCTGACCACAGTTCTTGCAGTCTGAATAGGGTCAGGCCGGTGCTCTGACAGTGTCTGATAGGCGTTATTTTTGATTAACTGATAACTTGGTAACCACCACCCTGGTAACCACTTCCCTGGTAACCACCACATAACACTGCAGGTTATGTTGGAACAGTGGTGCTATTCAGAGTTTTCTACTCCAATCCGCGACACTTCTCCTGCTGTGTGCTGGGGCAGCGCTTCATGTGACCATTGAGGACCGGTATGACGTGGCTCGGTTTATTCTTAAATCACTCTGTCTCTCATTCGGTACGTAACTCTTAGTACAGAGTGTCTAGCTCGTACATGGCCCTCGGCCTCGTTTCCTCATTTAGGATCTCTTTAGTTTTTTTTCAAAGAATTATTTGTGGCGTCATAAGAGAGTCGGCTATACACTAAATAACGGGGAGGGGCCGGGGTAGGGGGGTTGTTACGGGTCAATGGTTCATGGAAATTTACAAAAAGTTACTATAGTTACCTCTCTCTCCCAGGTTTACCAGTTATTCCCGTGGTGACTCTGATAGCAATCGACCCGATTATTTCACAACAGTTCACCTCTGTTTTTGTAACCCCTGATATTCTAAGTGATCAGACACCCATTGGTACGTGGTTCTGTTTCTGTGCTGTGCGGTTACTGTTTGTCGGACCCTGAATAATTGGGATGCTCAGGGGAAAGGGGTTTGCTCGATATATCGAGGTCAAACTGCAATAGGTTCCACACTTGGCAGCCTTTTAAAAAACAGTATGGGCTGAGTATCTTTATCTATTCCCTTTTTCTTGTCCCCAGGTTGTCGAATGGAGCCATTTTACCGTCGCATTATCGAGCTAGCTCCCCAACTTCTAATCATTACATTCACCCTCGCGGGTCTCTACCGATTGAACCACCTCATAACGAACAAGAAATACAAAGATGTGAGAGCGGAAAAGGCGAATATGTTGTTATCAATGGTCCAGGCGGTACTATACTGTACGCTGTTTCATGGTGCTACTCTTGCTATGGGCACATTTGCTAGTACTAGTCGAGAGGAGATATTGGCTTACCCTTACTTTGCGGTTTCATTCTTACAGGTACGAAGAGGGAGGGGGGCACATTTGTTAGTCGATATTTTGAAAACTAAATAAGAGCTAAGTCGTTCTTGTCTTTTTCTTATGTTCTTGTGGGTAACGGAATCATGACATTTCAGGCGATATTGACATTGTATTTGATCGGTTTTCACTCTACCGACTTACTAAGCCAGCTGTCAAGCACTGCCCAAAAGACGATCAACCCTCTGAAGGATAGCTCGTTCACGGAAACAGGTTCGATAAAATTTATCCTATAAAAAAGATATCCTGATATCTCTCACACCTAAACTAGTGATAACTATCCCCCGCCAGACTCAGACCTCACCGGCTATTCCTCTGACTACTCCAACGCGTCAGGCTCGACGACCTCCCGATGTTGAATTAACTAACTTTCCAAAGGGTAAGTTCCCAGAATTAATAACACCAACTAAATACAAATAGCAATTCCAACTAAAAAGTTTCGTGGAAGTCAATCGAGTGAGGGAAGGATGAAAGTTGTACGTTTTGGAACGCGCACTACTCTCTACATTATCAAAGTACACATTTCAGCATCAGATACTGCGCGGCGTGGGAATAATTTACCCAAACAAACCCTTTTTCAGGATTTTCGAACGAGCGTCTCAGCAGTTCCCCAAAGGCAAAAGATGACGGCAGTGAATCAAGATTGGAGAATGAATTGACTGAACTACAGCAGCAAGTTGATGATGTGTTTTGTGACGTGCAGATTTGTTTTGCTGAAACTTTTGTTGAGGAAGCGCAGGACATTTTAGAGACTCCAATGACTAAATCACTGTTGCGAGATTAAGTGAAATGTTTAGAAACTTTGTGTGTACAGTGTTTGAATTTACTTTCTTTATAAGCACTTAAATTTACAGCGTTTAAATTGGTTTTCAATTGTAATGAAGGGTGAAATTAACATTCTAAATGGTTAACATTCAATTCTGAGTATATTTAAGGGCACAGTAGTTCAGATACACACAAAAAAGTTTTGATATAACATTGAGAACCATCAAATATTAGCAATTTTCCTATATTAGAGTTTCAATAATACATACGCACACACACGCTCAATTATTTAAACTGTCTGTAGGTCACTAGGTCATTGTCTAAATCACCTCTCCTGTCAGCACGATGCCTGACCACTCGCAGAAGAGAAAAGGTCACAGCATATCATCCAATATTGATTAAATCTTCACATGATCGAACAGAGTCGACTACACGACAACTCATCCTGCCTAGATGCACGCATGGGTGTCGGAGGTGACACCAGAACCGACCCAACCTCAGAGGGAGATATTTTAGGGTGAATCTTGTTTAGAGGACCTCCCTTTATGTTAGGTTTGGAAGATGTCGAGCCTCCGGGTTGGAGTTGTCTTTGTAGGGCTGGGTTGAATCCGCCCATTTGTTGGATCATTTCTGCAGCTGCTGTACTACCGTCTGGTAACTGAAATTGGGGGATATTTGTTTACGGTTTGTTCCAACAAGGCAAAATTTTAGATAATGCATTTGAAAAATCTTTGCACAGACCAAAGCTAGGCTAGGATTGTTTAACAAGAAGCGGGGACGGGGTGCAGTGAAGGAGGCCGAGGGTCGAGCAAATGCAAAGCTAGGGGGTCACAGATGTGATGAGAGAATGAAGTGATATGTGAACAGAACAGCTCAATGGCCTACCTGTTCTAGGACATCATTAACTTGCTTCTTGGCCTCTTCCTCAGTCAATTCCTCCTTGGTGTAAGAAGAGAGGAGGGTGTCCCCCTGACCGCACAGCCAGTAGGTTGGGAGTTGACCTTTACCTTTGTGATCGTGCCAACCTCTTTGTCTGGTTATGTAATTACCTGGAGGGAGAGGGAAGTTAATATAAGGTGTTTTGTTTTTGGTTGAGATAAAAAACAAGGAGGGGTATGGTTCCTTGCAGAGAGTGGGTATCGGATGAGGAGGGAGCTCCGGGAGGTGTTTTGTGAGAAAAAGGAGGTTGTTGAACATTGTAATAATGAACCACCATATTTACCGTATCTCTTCAAACACTCGTTTGTAGCATCACTAATGTGAATCTTCAGGGCCTCACTTGATGTTTCCATCCTGCTGGCAGTGTTTACTGTGTCACCAAACAGACAGTACCTCGGCACCTTCCATCCCACCACACCTGGAGGAATGGGGTTGAGAGAGACAATGAGAGACAGACAAACAGACAAACAGACATTGGTGACATAGACACCTGGCGGGGGTCGCACCAGGTGTTTATGTCACCAAAGACAGACAGACATAGATACAAAGACAGACAGAACCTGGGAACCTTCCACCCTACCACACCTGGGAGAGAGAGATATTGGTGACATTGCCACCTGAGTGAGATCGACGTCGCATGCGACTGAAGTCGATCTCGCATACTCACATACGCATGGCATGCGTCGCATGTTATTCGCGGACAGACAGACAGACAGACAGAAAAGAAACACAGACAGAAAAACTTACCAGCTACCACAGGTCCAGTGTGAATACCAAGTTTTACCGAAATACTAGATTTCAGGAAATCCACTTTGACTTGCTGAATCTTCTGAACCATTTCAATGGCAATATTAGCAGCATACTTGGCGTGATTATCGTCCTTGGTGGGTAGACCCCCAACAAGTAGGTAGGCATCTCCGACCGTTTCCACCTGAAGAGATAATATTTTAATGGAGTCAGGGGGTCTCAGATGTTAGTTTTAGAACTGCACTGTTGGATTTTAAGATTGTAATCATGAGATGGTTCATTGAGGAATCACCATTGACTTTTGGCCCAGTGAGATACGACATGTAAAGATGTATAGCACTTACAATTACAGCTCTAGACTCAAAGAAATTTTAATAGCCCCAATAAAACTTTTATTTTTAGCGCCATGTAAATTTTATCGCAGGACTCAGGTATTGTCAAGCACCGACTGTAATATCACGCACGCTGCTCGCCTGAATGATATACAGGCTCCCACTAAAAGTTTAAACGGGAGGGAAAAGTGTAACAAATCGTTATATACTTTACCTTGTAAATGCTGGTGTGTTGTTCCACCAATTTATCAAATGTCATATACATGCTGTTTAGTAGTAGCGCTACCTGGGAGAAAGGTGTTTGGAGAGGGGGTTGTCGTATTCTTTACCAGTTGTCACACCCTTGACCCTTCCTCACATGCATCTGAATAAGACTCTCACAATAATTCAAAATTATACCTGCATGGGGGTGAGAGAGGAACACAGCTCGTTGAATCCCACCATGTCACTAAACACGACAGTAACTTCACTAAATTCCTGGCAGGTGTTGACAAAGGGAGTTCCATCACGAATCTGAAAGGGGGAAAGGGATATAATTCACAAAGGGGGTTCTGAGAGGGGGGCGGGTGGTAAATAGAGTCAGTAAGATCGTTACAATAACTTGGATATAGACTGATCAATGAGACAAAGACAGAGACAAAGAGACCCTCCTTCAACTCCATACCTGTTGAGCGAGTTCCCTGGGGAGTATCTGTCTAACCAAACACTCTGTTATCTTCATTTCGGTTGATAAGATGGAGAGGTACTCGGCCTGAATGTCTCCCTGCATTGTTTCCTCGTCTAGCATTCTCCGGGTTAGGTGCATTCTGCAGGAATCATATTGTGTGAGGGTTCATGTTGTTGTAACAGGGTACGGTGAGATCAGGTGCGATGTGATCAGGGAATTTGGGGACAACCTCAAAATTACTAATTATACTTTAAAATTTCAATCCAGACTCCAATAACTGACCAAGGTCCAAGGAAGATGGAAACTCACCGGAGACTTGGTGCTAGGACCTGAGATTTAATAGGGTCATGGGCCATCATATCAGACAGATAGACAGACTTGAATGATGCCATGCACTCAGTTCGAGGGGAACAAAGGAAGAGAATATCTCCAGTCGCCTCAAATATCATCATTTGACCCTGTGTGATAAATTTAGTTGATGCTTTGCTTCGTTCGTGCAGTTGTCAATGTTACAAAATACTACATTAATCACACATACATACATGATGAAAATAGTAACACAAACCTGTAATCTCATGTGAAGGTCACATTCTATTTCATCGGTTTTAATTAACCTCGCGCTACCTTCCGTAGACTTGGTACACAGCTCAAACACCATGTTGTCTCTAGTTCTCAGGTAGTTCCATGTCATTGATCCGTAGCGTGGCCTCGTCAGACAGAAGTTCTTGTTGACTTTGGTTCGGATCAAGTTGGGCATGACGATATCCAGGGACTTCCCTGTGGGGGAGGGGAGGAGGTAATTGTAGGTTTATACAAATACAAAACGATTGTGGTTTTGGTCTACAATATGTTTCATGATGTCGATGAGACCAATCATCAGTAGATTTTGACATTTTGAGAGATTGAGTATCACTTTCCAGTTTCAACTGATCTAGAGCTAGAATTGCATTGTATGGACTCACCAACTGCATGAATCTCGTTGAATTTATCAAAGTAGATGAAGAAAGGAAATAGGTTTAGAATGGACGGACCGTTTAATGGTACTTCGATATCCGGTGCCTGGGGCTACGGGTATCAGTTAAACACAACGAGAGTTCATAACACGGGTAAAAAGATCTGTAAACTTTAAAAAATGCTGGACCATTTGTGATGTAATAATCCAGCATTTGAAACGCAAAATTCATGTTTTGCGATCCCTAGCTACCCCAAGTTATACCTCAGGTCGTGCGAGATGTGCGGAGTTATCGAACTGTAGTCGGATGGTTGTATGGAATGTAAACCCATCCACCTGCTGAGGATCCATCACACAGTTCAACTTGTCAGGTGTGACGTCGTAGAAACTTGCCAGAATGTACAACA
>AVPN01000230.1:48588-63782 GCA_000695325.1 Pleurobrachia bachei | reverse complement strand
GAGAGAGAGAGAGAGAGAGAGTGAGAGTGTCATTGACGCTCTATCCATATGTATGTATCACAGATCTGTGATCAAAAAGAGACTTGTGGACAGAGAAACAATACCCCGGAAATGCCATTATTTTAAGAGTGCCACCACACACATGAGCTTTCTTTCATCTCCCTCTAAAGTGAGTTTCAAACGACTTGACCTGAGATTTCTGGAATTTGGCGCATTGCACGTGTATTTACTAAGGGGAGATCCTGAATTTCCAGGAATCTCAGGTCAAGTCGTTTGAAACGCACTCAATTTTTCTTATATAGCCATGATTCTACTTCTTTAGATGGCCTACGCTGCAGGCCCCTTGTCAGGCCATCAAAAACATGCACATTGAGGGACAGCAGTAGCAGCTCATGCCAACTTTTAGTTCTATCTATCTATCTTCAGTCATTATGTTTTACAACGTATATATCGTATACTATACATCCCTTTGACGGATCACAGATCATAGATTACGCCCTCAGTCCTCTTTGAAGTTTGACATCACGCAGATTAGCAGTGTTAATCATTTGGATATAACAAGCTAAATAATCGTGTACTGTAATCTTACAGGTACCCTGGAATAGCCATTTAATATTATCTAATATTATATCCCGTTTTTTTCCATAATCTAATATTATTCCGTATTTTCGTAGGAACAATTAGGTAGCAGTGCTTTCTATGTTTTGCAATTGCTGGTAAATTACAGAGACTAGTCGTTGGACAGTGGTTTTAAAACCAGGGGCTTATGTCAGATTCTTCTGCATCAGGGACTTCCGTGTGTAGAATCGCTATTCACTTTATCCCAATCTCTCCCTACTCTTTGTACCTCAACCACCAGAGCTCTCCCTTCCCCCTTTCTCTCTCTCTGTCTCCCTCTGCTATAGCTACTTTCCCTTTCCAATCTCTGTACCAATGCCCGACCTGCTTTGCTAAATTGCTCAGAGTGCATTTCCCGCTGCGTATTTTATTGTATAACATACCCCTCTTACCTTTATCCCTCTTTCTCTATCTCTCTCTCTGCTTCTCTCTCTACCTCTTTCTCTTGCTTGGTCCCTTCCATGTTCACTTGGCAGCAGCCCCCTATTCAGCCCCCTAAACCATTGTCTTCAACTGAACCTAATTGTAACACCCAGCCGTTTCTTTGTGTTTAGTGTTCCTCTAGCTTAGAGATCTCTTACTTTCTTTGCTGTTAAGATCTTGTTTTCTTTGCTGAGAAAGATAACTGGAGAATGAATAGAGATAGAGATAGTGAAAGGTCCTTTGACTAAGATGGATTGATTGAGAGAGGACGGAGGAACATAAAATAAACAGAGACAACAAAGAGGAAGAGAGTGCCTAGAGAAGGTCAAAGAGACTTCAGAGTGTATATAGAGACTAGATAGAGTTGGGACAGTTGACCACGCAGTACGACGTTTGCCAAATCACACCAGACACTATAAGCATGGCTGTGTCTTGTGTCAGAACTTGTGACTAAGCATGGCTGTGTCAGAAGGAAGCCATACTTTCACACTTCACCCCCCACATCTCTCTTTTAGAGGTGTATCTCTCTCCCACTTTACGCTTCAATACATGTGTGTCTCTGAGTTGCACGTGCAGAACTAACTTGATGCTACCTATATATTGAATGCCTCTTGTTGTTCAGAGTCCGTGACAGAAGTCGAAGACAGATTGAGAGCTTGCAGTTTTACATAAATCTATTCTTATGTCACATTGCGTCATGTTTTGATATATTTATGATAGAGGAACCTATATTGAGACCTCGGAAACGGTGTCGGCCCTCCACACGCCCCCCTCTAGAACACATGTACACAAATGCAATCACAGGACAACAACACGTGCCTGGTAACACTGATAGGGGACAGAGAGAAAACACATACACGGATAGGGGACAGAGAAAATATACACCGATAGGGGACAAAGAGAAAATGTTATAGTTTGACCGTGTAGACTGTAGTCTTTGCGAATGCCTTGTTTGTCAGGTACTGCAGCGCTGATTAATGATTTCTTGCCTTTCTTGGAGAATTATAGTACATTGTATTTACTATTTAGAGGCTATCCTTTGTATTTGCTAGTTGTTGAGGTTTTATAGTTGTGAAATTCTTTGGAACGTACGTTTCAGAGCTGCTGAAATTGCCACAGCCTTGACACTTGTTCTCCCCTTTCTCTCTCTCCCTACAAAGAGAGAAGAGAGAGAGAGAGCCGAGAGGGGAGTCCCCCCTCTCTCTCTGTCTTTCCAGGAAGACAGACCTAAATAACCCTTTAGTGCAGACACTCGCCTTACTCGACTGTAAATTATTGGCCATGCTTCTATTTTTCCGAGCCCTTAGACCTATCCGAAGAGAAAGAAAGAGAACAATAATATGTCCTATCCTTCTCTTTCATTCTCTCCATCTCTTTCTTCTTCACTTTAAAAGTTAGTTCTTCAATCCCTGCAGCTAAATTTGTAAACTAAAGGCTCTTAACCTAGGCACACACGTTTATTTTTGCTCCAGCTAGTGTCAGAGACAGATGTAGAGGGAGGGAGGGAAAGAAAGAGAGAGAGAGAGAGAGAGAGAGCGAGAGCGAGTGAGAGAGACAAATAGAGGGAGAGAAAAAGAGAGGGAGAGAGGGAGAGAGATAGAAAGAGAGAGAGAGAGATATATAGAGAGAGAGAGAGAGAGAGAGAGAGAGATTTGACCGAGTACCTGTTATCAAGTCATTAACATCCTACAAGTAGCATTACATATTAAAGACAGACAAGCTGAAAAGTCAGAGAGATCTAGAGGTAGGGTGAGAGAAAGGGAGTTAGAGAAAGTGATAGATTGAGAGAGAAAGATAGAGAGAAAGAGAGAGGGCTAGGGATAATGTGTTTTTATTCATTGCAAGGAGTCTTTGAATCATAAATGTAAGCAGTCTTTTGATATAGTTGGTACGTATAAATTGAACGGAATTTATCAGCGGTTAAATAATTTCTCTAAGCAGCATACTAAAAGCTTTCAATCCAAAGCAACTTTCCTACATTGACTCCCAGTCTTATTTGATATTGTACCTTTGGCCTTGAGTTTCAGAATCGCTCATTTTCGTATGGCTTATCAAAATTAGGCCCTTATTTTCCATACCTATCAGTTTCACGATTGCTCACTATCATAGGCTCTAACAAAACTTCACAGTAGGAATGACTATGACGTAGGTGAGCCCCCGTGACCAATCTTCAACGAACATTCAGAGCTGAAAACCAGGAGTGAAGGACGATAAAAAACGAAAGAAAGAGTTGCAGAAACACCTGGACAGTATCATGTGGGAGAGTAACTTCGATAACAGGAAAAGTAAATTTGTCGGTGAGTATCGCGTTTGTTTGCGTGAGTTTGTGTTTTTGTAAGAGACGAGATTTCAACCATATTTCCCTTGTTTTCAAGCCATATCACCATTCTTGGCTCCCATGCTAACCCATAAGTTGACCTGCGTGTATCCAACCCTTTTTTGCTCGGACAGACACACGAAAACACATGAAAGACTAACCGGTCCACGTGTTTTTACATGTGTGTGTGCTTCTTATTATACAACCATGTGCCCATGACGTTAGTTTTTAAACGTCAGTGTTCCATGGCTGACATGTGCCAATGCTCTGCAGAACTCTCGTGGGGGCCGACAGCGGCTAGTCAGAACTAACTGATTACATTACCATGGACAGCAGCTAAAACTCACATGCTACCCAGTATCACTTGTCTCACATGTCTTGTTCCCTACTACTTGTGTCACTCTTACCAACTACTTGTGTGTCACCAAACCCCGTGTGTGTGTCACTCTACCAAACACTCCCCCAAAAATGGATCCTAACGATCTGGCAGCCCTGTCCCTCGATTACCTGTGTTCTCTAGGTGGGGTCAGGAAACCCGATAAAACGATAGTTGTATCATCAGCGGCCTCAGCAGCAAACCCAGCGGGGAGGAGACCATCCACCCTTCAGCCAGCTACTGCGGCCGCTGCTGTCCAGCCGGCTGTGAGGGGAGTGCTGAACTCAGCCATTGCAAGGAGCAAGGAGATCAGGAGACAGGTATACATGATCTAGATATATATGGGGATAGGGGGGTTTAGTAATTAGGAAAAGTAATTAGTTAACTAATTGGGTAATGATTAATGCACTTTGAGTGGTGTCAGTTGGATTTATTTTAAATTGTGCATGTTATCGATCTTGTTTCTAGGCACGTAAAGCAGCTCTCCAGGATGCAGTGGACAGCATCAAATCCAAGACGCGACAAGAGCAAACAACTACACAGATGCACATGTCTGATATCAGCCAGAATCTGACGCGAACACAGTAAGAATCTTTATTTTTATTTTTTATCTTTTATTTTTTTATCTTTACTTCGTCCTGCATTATGTTACCAAAAGTAACTAGAGTCGAACTCCGATTTACCGGAACCTGATTTACCAGGATAATAAACTTCCCCCGATATGAGTATCCCGGTAAATCGAGGTCCGACTGTATTTTATAATCGTTTCTAATGAATGTTGTTGTCCGTATGTGATCACCGATCTGATAATTAAACGGAACTGGGTGGGTTAATTGGCATATGTTACCGTGGGATTTAATGGTCGGCAAACATTGCTGTTTGTCTCCTTTCGTCAACTGCAGCACCCTTTAGTCATCAGAGTTTAATTCATTTCATTCTCCACTCCTCCTCCTCTTTTTGTTTTCATTCAAACTCCTGTTTATGGTATTATAGTCGCAGCAGGGCAACATAATGTTCTATGTGCAACCAATTCATTATTTGTCCCTCTCCTTAATGTTTCCTTGCCTCGGCTGCTGTTTCACTTACAAGTGGGTAACTACTTCATCTGAAGCGGGGTAACAATATGAATCAGTTATTCGTTAGCTCATTTTACACAATTATAATAATGATCAAACCAAGTAGCAAATCCATTTGATTTCAGGACACTCATTTCCAGAACATTATAAACCAAGCACCAAATCCCCATCCAATTTCAGGACACCTTCGGATGAAGAGGAAAACGAGGAGAAATCCGCGGGAGTCTTCATGGCCACATTCAGGAGTGCGGTGCAGCGAGCCTACGACAGCGTGGGGGACCCTGAGAAGGATGGTGTCAACCAGGATGAAATAACGGACATCCTTTCTAAATTAGGATACTCCTCCGAGGACCGGGAAACACAGAACATCCTCACCGCGGCAGCTACAATGTCCTCTGCGACCGGTGATGACAGCCGGATGAAGTTCCAAGATATCTTTAAACTTGTCGTGGGTAAGAATGAGGAGGAAACGCTGACGGATATAACCAATGCTTTTGAGATCTTCGATAGGGATGACGATGGAAGACTACAGACAAAGGACTTGCACAGGTATATAATGACTCGCTGTAGTTTTGGATATATCGGAATCATTAAAAACTCAAAAGATCTGATTATCGAAGACATTGTCTTTAGCAATGATTTCATGGTCTACTTCATGGCTCAATTTCACTTGAGGTCTCCATCTCTCCCTATCTCTCTCTCTTTTGTCTTTATCTTTTCAACTTGGCTCATTTTTCTCTCCATCTCTAGAGCACTAACAAGAATCGGCGATGATCCTCTAACCGAGGAGGAATTCGCGGAAATCCTCCTCCTGGCGGATTTAGATCCCGACCAGGACGCATTCTTCGATTACAAAGAGCTAACAAACCACAAGTTGGCCCTCGGATACGCCAGTTCGACCACCAAAAGTAAAGGAATTCTAACGACATCGTAACAAGCCATTGCGCCATAATTAGCTGGCAACTCACGCAACAAGAGAGTAAGCTACCATTTCTACCCAGCTCATTAAGTTCCATTTTATTAGAATGTGATTCGTGTTCTTAATAATGTGGTTCTTAATATTAACAGACCAGTAAGCTATCAAAGTAGTGCGCTATTGGACAATATTTATGAATTAGCGTATTATAGGCAGCTTAAAAATCCTAAATAATGCAATTAAGATGCGTAAGCTTTAGCTAGCAATGCTTCAACTAAAACATTCAAATTAACTTATTATTACACTATCAAGTTATACATTAGCTCTCTTTTCAAACTTGACATCTAAATTCTTTTTAACCCGGGCCCCTTTCAGGCACATACAAAAAGGCAAAGTGTTCCATAATTGGTCGTTCCTTGTGGAACCGCGTTCCACCTGACATTTCCCAAAAACTCCGTCGAAAATAGAGCAGCTGATATTCTTTTATATTCCGCTTCATACACATACGAACCAACTTTCTTCTCAATATAATAGCACGAGATGACACACAGATGACACACACAGATGAGAATTATCGGACTCGGGGGTGGTCTTGAGGACGATTATTTGTACAGCACGGTGTTGCTTTTTGCTGCTTATATATTGCTACTGAGTACTGAGAGAAGAAGAAAAAACTTTTATTTCTCCCACAACAGCACGAAGTTTTACATGTTAGATGAATAATTATTCATGTCCCATTTTATGTGTGCTGTGCTCTTTCCCATTTCAGTACAGATCTACCAGACAACTAAGCAATATGGCATCGTGGATTGAATAATTGACATATTTGTAGGCATCAATACAATCTAAACACCCATGCAGCATTATCAGCAGCAGCAATCTCTGAGGAATATGTGTGTGCAATATTTGAATTGTAAAACTGTTACTTTTACCCATTTTAACCACAAAGCATATTTTTCAATCACTGTGTAAAACTGCAATCCATGTGCAATTCATGTGAATTAACTTTTAAAAACACCCTTCAGTTGTCAAAAAGCCCATCAAAAAGAAACGAGGATGGGCGGAAAAGACAAAGTCCAAGATTCGGAACCGGCTCGGTCCAGCCGACCAGATCCCATCCAGAAGGTCCTCAGGTGGAAGTGCAGCCAGTAGCTACAGGAGCAGCATGGATCTCGAGGAAATGGATGAGGAGGAGGAAGAAGACTCTCTTGAAGAGCTGATACCAATGCCTGCCCCGATAAAACCGGAACTAATGAGAATCGGATCACAGCGATTTACCTTTTGTAACAACCCCAAGAATGTGGAGCGGCTGGTTAAGAAAAAGAAACCCAACCGATTTGTCCAGTTCTGTCGGAAGATGCTCCTTGACGCGGAGGTAGATGAGAAGGAAAAGGAGCTGAGTCACGTGAAGCCGCAAGATATCATAGATCTGGGTCATTGGAGGAAACCAGTTCCGACTAGCAAACACAAGTACGTGTATTGGAACTACAAACACGATGTGTTCAACCTGAAGGATGTCCAGCAATCCACGGAGATCTCGGAGGAGCAGGAACAGGATAACATGGAGGTTCTAACGAAACGGGAGTTTATTGATAAGTACATCCGTGTCCCCAAGACAGACCGAGATTTGGAGCTCACCAACCCTCACATGCTTTCCACCGTGTCCCCCTACTACAACTCATCCCTGTGGCCAGTGCACAGTATCTTTGACATCGGGTTGGAGGACATGAAGACACAACTTGTGATACGAGGTCGTGACAAACTGCCCAGTAGTGAATCCCAAGTTGATCTGGGAGACACCCACACACTCTCAGCTCTGACGGATAACGCTTCAATCCTAAGGAAGCAGTTTGCGAGGAGTAACACACAGCCGAAGATTAAAGTTCAGGATGAGCACAGAAATGTTATTAATTCCTACGTTTCTTCAATTGACAGTAACTATACCACACCTGCGGGATCGTTTGACGCTGCTTCTATTGCTTCCTCCCGGTCCCCTAAATTCATTGCCTGGCCGGAGGGTGAAGCAAGTAGAGCCAAGTACACAAGAATGGACACCGCCACCGGATCTGAACTCAGTGGACTGGGAGCAACGTCTGATCTGAGCCCTATAGACCTCTCCTTCTCAGCGATATCCCTGGCATTCTCAAAGTTCAACACCACTCGACACAAAATGGAGGGATTCACAGAGCTGTCACCGGGTGAAGACTCCATTGTGGGCGATGAGGAAGAAGATGACCCGAGCGAGCCGCTGACAGGCGGGCCTGTTCCAGATTACGGCACACTGACTAGCTCAAACGAGGATGAGGAAGATGAGGAGGAAGATGAGGTTTGGGAGGACTGGAAAACATTCTTTACTCCCGATCATATTGTTGATAACGATCACCAGGATGAAGAGTGTTTAGATCTCAAATCTTCGTTAGATCATCAGGATGAAGAGTGTTTAGATCTGAAATCTGAGAGTGATTTGTCACAGAGAAGTGATATTTCAGAGTGTGACGCATCTTCAGAGCCATGCAGCCTGGGTGAAACGTTAAAGCCGCACATGCTGATGATGTTGATGGATTATGACCCCGAGGAGGGACCTTCAACAGCTGGTCAGAGGTGGAGAGATTCCCCCACACCAAGTAAGAAACTGCACTAGAATTACGATCGCACCACTCCATTAAAGTAATGGTTTCTATTAGGCCCCACAGACTTTGTTTGATAATAAAATATTTTGTTGTGCACAAAGTTATCTTATTGTGAATAACTTACTCTCTCACATAACTTAAATTTATTTCCCTACAGGTCCCAAAGTGAAGTCAACTGAGAACCTTATCTACTCTGACTCAGACCTGGTTGACTTTGATAAACACGACCTGGGCAGTTATCTGGAGAAGCTGACTCCCCTTGCAAAGAAGCGGCGTAGCAGCAATGTGGAGGATTTGCTGAAGAAAACTGGGGTGCTCGATACCTGGAAGGCTATGTCGGGAGTGGGGCAAGAGCTGGTTACGAACCTCAGCACCCCAAACTTCTCTATGGACGACCTAGATGAAATTCCATGATTATATTGGCATTTTTGATAGATATGTGAATGTTTAGTGCTGTGCACAGTAATTGTATGTTGTATCAAACTATTCCTCTATAAGATCTTGTGAAAGTTGGTCTGATTCCTTGTGTACTACCAGACAGAGAGTCATACTACAAGAATAATAATTTCCGATTTACAGGAATAATAATCATGCCGATGCGATCATGCTTATTTTAAATGAAGAAGAACCCATGGTCCCGTGTACAAAGTCCTCTCAGATTATCACGATAACTTCTGTTGGCGATATTCAAATAATGTATTCCCAACTTAGAAACTTATCGGATCTATCAAAAACTGTTCATTTAGCCGCTTCGTTTTTGTGATGGTTCTTTAAATGAGATTTTAGGGAATTTGATTGGGTATATTTCATTCCACATTTCTTACATTCGTATGGTTTTTCACCGGTGTGACTTCTCATATGAGTTTTGAGTGTGTTTGAATGAGAAAATCCCTTTCCACACTCCTTACATTTGAACGGCCGTTCTCCAGTGTGAGATCTCATGTGAGATTTTAGGTGTTGAGGTTGTCGGAACCTTTTTTTACAGACCTTGCACGGATAAGGCAATTCTCCGGTGTGACACCGCATGTGGACTTTCAGATATGAAGAAGAGGAAAACTTTTTACTGCATTGCTTACATTCGAACGCCTTTTCTCCAGCGTGTACTCTCTTGTGTTGTTTGAGATTATTGAGCTGAGAAAATGTTTTTGGGCATTCGTTGCATTTGTATGGCTTTTCTCCAGTGTGGGACCTCATGTGAATTCGCAGGTTACCAGACTGGGTAAATCCTTTTCCACACTCCTTACATTTGTAAGGCCTGTCTCCAGTGTGAGTCCGCATGTGTGATACCTCTCAACGACTTACCGATTTACAAAATGGTGTCAGGCACGTGAGCATCGGTCGTTCCTTGGTGTGAATACGCTTGTGCATTGTTAGTGCCCCAGATTGGGTAAACCCTTTCCCACATTCCAAGCATATAAAAGGACGTTCACCCGTATGACGCCTCATATGGGATTCCAGTCTATACAATAGAGTAAAAGTGTCCCCACACTCCTTACATTTGAATGGCCGGTCTGGAACACCTCCGGGTTGTTTCTTGTAGATAATAATTTGTGGTTTCAACCTTTTAAAAGCTGGTATATAATCCTCATTAGAGTCACTAAGGGAAGGGCTGCTGGAAGAATCGTTCTCCAAAGTTTCAGGCGGAACACTCTTAGACAATGATTTTGAAGTTTGTACCCTGATGTGAGATGGAACATCCTCATCACTGGAATCGCTTAAAACCTCACTTTCCGAAGACAAATCTGACGATGAGGATAGCAGTTCAAGAGCTTTTTTGGCTCGAACTTTTCTCTTTGGTTGCAGCCTTCGTTCCATTCTATCCTTAAAAAGGAAACTTGGGGTGATTTATTCGTATATTAAACAAAGATTTACAACAAGAATAATACGACATCACGGGTGCAATCTTTTATTTAAATTTATGGAGAAATTAATATACCAGTCAATCATCAAATCACAATCCAGTCACTTGTTTTCTCTCATCACTGCAAAAAATATATCGAATCAGCGAAATTAAAATTCCCCCGAGTTGTCGCAAGCCATTTCCCGATATAAACCGTTCACTACCCCGCTTTATGATGGCTCTTTAAATGATATTTTAGGGAATTGGATTGAGTATATCTCTTACCACATTCCTTGCATTCAAATGGCTTTTCGCCAGTGTGACTTCTCAAATGGATCATGAGGGTATTTGAATTGGTAAATGTTTTTCCACACTCCTTACATTTGAACGGCTGTTCTCCAGTGTGCAATCTCATATGAGATTTTAGGTGCTGAGGCTGTCGGAATCTTTTTTCACAAACCTCGCATCGATAAGGCAATTCTCCTGTGTGACACCGCATGTGTACTTTGAGATGTGAAGAATGAGAAAACTTTTTACCGCATTCATTACACTCGAACTTCTTTTCTCCAGCGTGAGTTTTCTCATGGGTCTTGAGGTTGCTGCTCTGAGAAAATGTTTTTCCACACTCCTTACATTTGAATGGCTTTTCCCCTGTGTGGGACCTCATGTGTGTTTTCAGGTTATCAGACCAGGCAAAACTTTTTCCACATTCCTTACACACAAAAAGTCGTTCGCCCGTGTGACGCCTCATATGGGATTTCAGTTGATCTGCACGAGCGAAAGTGTTCCCACACTCCTTACATTTGTGTGGCTGATCTGGAATACCTCCTCCGGGTTGTTTTTTGAACCTTTTCGCAGCTGGTACAGAACCCCTACTAGAGTCACTAAGGCTGTTAGAAGTATCGTCATCCGAATTCGGTAAATCGTCCACACTGGAATCGCTCAAAACCTCACTTTCAGAAGACCGTGATGATGATGATTGCTCACCTGAAGAGAATGGATGGTTAGAAATAGGGTATTCTACTACTGAATCTACAGAGGCTCAAGTAAGAAGGGTGGGGGTCATGGTAACTGAAATGGTAGTTAGAATATATGGGAAAAGGGTGAATACCTTGAGAACTAAATCTTACGGACAGTTAAACCTGATTTTTATCGATTGATTATGTAGAGTTGCATGTTTTAAACTCTTTTCCAAACAAGAACTAAATAACTCACTGGCTGACAGAAGTTCTGATTTAACGGAATTATCAGATCCACAATTATCCTCTTCATCAATCCTTTCCACATGACTCATTTCCCCCATGAGGCTGTGCTCACTACCAGTAGGATATGTTTGGGTTCCAGATTCTTTCGTCCTTGAAATGACGGTTTGAATAGCAGCTTCGGAATATTGGCATGTTTTAATCGCATTTCCGCAGTTTTCACAAGTCTCGTTTCCAGGCAATTGTGTACCAGTTCCTGGTTCTGTTTTAATCGGTATGTCAACAAAGATTTGCTCTGTTTTTAGAAAGGGCCGAGGAAGACATTCTTGTTTTTGTTGATCCTCTTCTTTCACAAGCCCAGGTTTGGTGTTAATTACAGATTTTCTCTTTGGTTGATGTCTTCTTTTCATATCTCTAACGGCTAAATAGGAATAAAAGCATACATTTAGTAAGGCAAATGTTAGAATACCAAATGTTAGAATACCAAATGTTAGAATACCAAATGTTAGAATACCAATCAAGGCATCTCATCAGGATCCAGAATGTTTCAAAAATAATTTTTGTGATTATATCACCGGTTCTGAGGCTGAGATTCTGCCTGCTTATCGCGACTCTCAGGTCGCTAAGAGGGTGGACTTTCAGATATGAAGAAGAGGAAAACTTTTTACTGCATTGCTTACATTCGAACGCCTTTTCTCCAGCGTGTACTCTCTTGTGTTGTTTGAGATTATTGAGCTGAGAAAATGTTTTTGGGCATTCGTTGCATTTGTATGGCTTTTCTCCAGTGTGGGACCTCATGTGAATTCGCAGGTTACCAGACTGGGTAAATCCTTTTCCACACTCCTTACATTTGTAAGGCCTGTCTCCAGTGTGAGTCCGCATGTGTGATTGGAGAGTTGCTGAATGGCTAAATGTTTTACCACAGTCCGTGCACTCGTATGGTCGTTCCTTCGTGTGAATACGCTCATGCATTGTGAGTGCTCCAGCCTGGGTAAACCCTTTCCCACATTCCAGGCATATAAAAGGACGTTCGCCCGTGTGACGCCTCATATGGGATTCCAGCCTATACAATAGAGTAAAAGTGTCCCCACACTCCTTACATTTGAATGGCCGGTCTGGAACACCTCCGGGTTGTTTCTTGTAGATAATAATTTGTGGTTTCAACCTTTTAAAAGCTGGTATATAATCCTCACTAGAATCACTCAGGGAAGGGCTGTCGGAAGAATCATTATCCGAAATTTCAGGTAGAACACTCTGAGACAATGATTTTGAAGTTTGTACTCTGATTTGAGTTGGAACATCGTCATCACTAGAATCACTTAAAATCTCACTATCTGAAGATAAATCTGACGATGAGGATGGCAGTTCAAGAGCTGTTTTGGCTCGAACTTTTCTCTTTGGTTGCAGTCTGCGTTCCATATCCCTAAACAGGAAAGATGGGAAAATTCATTCGTACAATAAAATATAAAGATTTTACAACAAGAATAACATGGAATCACGGTAATAATGTTTTATTTTATTTTTTAAGAAACTAATATACAGTACCAGTCAACGATCAAATCACAATCTAGTTACTTGCTGAGCAAAGTTTTCTCTCATCACTGTAAAAATCATATCAGCGACATCGAAATTCCCCCGAGTTGTCATTTCCTGATATATAATACCGTTCACTACACCGCTTCGTCTTTGTGATGGTTCTTTAAATGATATTTTAAGGAATTCGATTGAGTATACCTCTTACCACATTCCTTACATTCAAATGGCTTTTCACCGGTGTGGGATCTCAAATGGATTGTAAGGGTATTTGAATGAGCAAATGCTTTTCCACACTCCTTACATTTGAACGGCTGTTCTCCAGTGTGGGATCTCATGTGAGATTTTAGGTGTTGAGGTTGTCGGAATCTTTTTTCACAGGCCTCGCATCGATAAGGCAATTCTCCTGAGTGACACCGCATGTGTACTTTGAGATGTGAAGAATGAGAAAACTTTTTACCGCATTCATTACACTCGAACTTCTTTTCTCCAGCGTGAGTTTTCTCATGGGTCTTGAGGTTGCTGCTCTGAGAAAATGTTTTTCCACACTCCTTACATTTGAAGGGCTTTTCCCCGGTGTGGGACCTCATGTGTGTTTTCAGCCCAGTGCAAAGATTTCAAAAAATGCCACGAATCTCAAATTGCACCATACATTTTTTGCCACCAACTTTTTAGCCTCTTATTACTAAAACTTGTGTTTACTATTCTTGAGTTTATTACTATGGAACAGTTGTTATTATTAATAATAACGACATAAATACGTAATAAAAAATTAGATTGCTTTGACGAAAAAATAAGTAAAATTTCACAGACCCGGCGGGTCTCGAACTCACATAGTTGTCGACAACTGGTTATAGGGTCAATCGCCTTAACCACTCGGCCACTGACGCTGCTGCTCGACTAGCTTTTAGCGCTATTTATATGCGCGCGCAACGCCGAATCAAGGGCCTGAGGGCATAAAAAGGGCCTAGTTGCTATAGCAACATGCGAATGTGCCCTCGAATGTGCCACCAAATTAGCAAGATTCGCATTTGCGAATGGAATGAGGTAGAAACATGAAATTTTGTACCCCGACCTACTTTTTGACGCTGATCACGATGGAAGCATCTATTTGACTCAAAAATGTACCAATTTTGCTGTGCAGCAAATTTTTGCCATTTTAGCTCAAAATTCGATAATTTTTGCCACTAATTATATTCGCAAATTAGCACAATCTTTGCACTGGGAAAGGAGTATAATGTGTGTTTTTTGTGCTGAACCACCCTGATTTTTCAGTGCTACACACAATTTGTAGAGAGCATAATCTGAAATGTTTCTTGAACCCAATTACACATCTGTTTATTTAGTCACGTATAGCAAGCGTGAGTTGTAACAAACTATAATGTGGCAGTTTTGTTGTGTTTTTCTTCAAAAAAGAAAGTTTTTGGACCAGTTCTGTTTTTTTGACACCCTTTGATATATTATACTATGATGTACTTTGGCTTGATAGAGTTCTGTATTTGGGAGAGTATTAGCTTGATCGAAATTATACAGATATGTATATCTGGAGAACAAGGGATTTGATAGTGTGTGCGTGCATTTGGAGTGAGATAGGAAGAACTATGTAGTGAAAAAGTTCAGCTTTTAGCAAATTAAACACTTTTTCGTGGAGATTTATGTAAACGTGTGTGTGAAACACAAAATGTGATAGATGAAGAAAGGGAGAAATGTCTCTGGTGTGTGATTCTTTGTGTGTGTGCGGATCCCGATTCCCGTGCGGATGTGTGAGTGTAGTAGTAGGCTGTTATAGAGTATATTGTGTGCACGAGAAAGAGAGTGAGAGAGAGAGAGAGAAAGAGAGTGAGGGAGATAGAGAGCTAGAGATAGTTTGTTAGAGTAAACTAGGATAATATGAAGTGTAAGTGAGCGAGTAGGTAGTATATATTATATGATGTACTGAAGGGAGCGAATCTCTGCAATCCCAGTGTAATTGATGCAATGGTTAATGTTTTCCGTCGAAATATCTTGTGTTTTTATCTCTCTGTGTGTATATCTCTCTTTCTAAATCTCTCACTCTCTCTCTCCTCGCTCTCTCTCCCCCTCCCCTCTCTCTTCCTCTCTCTTCCCGCGACCTTATTCTCTATTTTCTTCCCGATTCAAAGTGTTAATTTTCAGTCACACAAGCTCATTTCTGTCACCTACCAGTATAGTGTGGTTTCCATCCCTCTTTCTCTCTCTCTCTCTCTCTCTCTCTCTCTCTCTCTCTCTCTCTCTCTCTCTCTCT
>AVPN01000230.1:35243-48242 GCA_000695325.1 Pleurobrachia bachei | reverse complement strand
GTCCTGGCGGGTCTCGAACCCACATAGTTGTCGACAATTGATTGTTAGGTCAATCGCTTTAACCACTCGGCCACTGAGGCTCTTGCTTGACTCGCTTTTAGCGCTATTTATATGTGCGCGCAATACCGAATTAAGGGCCTGAGGGCATAAAAAGGGCCTAGTTGCTATAGCAACATGCGAATGTGCCCTCGAATGTGCCACCAAATTAGCAAGATTCGCACTAGCGAATGGGATGAGGTAGAAACATGAAATTTTGTACCCCGACCTACTTTTTGACGCTGATCACGATGGAAGCATCTATTTGACTCAAAAATGTACCAATTTTGCTGTGCAGCAAATTTTTGCCATTTTAGCTCAAAATTCGATAATTTTTGCCACTAATTATATTCGCAAATTAGCACAATCTTTGCACTGGGGTTTTCAGGTTATCAGACCAGGCAAAACTTTTTCCACATTCCTTACACACAAAACGTCGTTCGCCCGTGTGACGCCTCATATGGGATTTGAGCTGATCCAAACGAGCGAAAGTGTTCCCACACTCCTTACATTTGTGTGGCCGGTCTGGAGCACCTCGGGGTTGTTTTTTGAACCTTTTCGCAGCTGGTACAGAACCCCCACTAGAGTCACTAAGCCTGTTAGAAGTATCGTTATCCGAATTCGGTACATCATCCACACTGGAATCGCTCAAAACCTCACTTTCCGAAGACCTTGATGAAGATGATAGCTCACCTGAACAGAATGGATGGTTAGAAATAGGGTAATCTACTACTGAATTTACAGAGGCTAAAGTAACGGGGAGATAGAGGTCATTGTAATTGGAATGGCAGTTGAAATGACGGTTTCTATGGTGGTAGAACGCACTCTAATGGAAAAATTCCGCGAGAATTAGATAACTCACTGTCTGACAGAAGTTCTGATTTAACGGAGACATCAGATCCACAATCCTCTTCATCAATCCTCTCCACGTAACTCGTTTCTTCCATGACGCTGTGCTCACTACCAGTAGGATATGTTTGGGTTCCCGCTTCTTTCGTCCTCGAAATGTTGGTCTGAATAGCAACTTCGGAATATTGGCGTGTTTTGATCGCATTTCCGCAGTTTTCACAAGTCTCGTTTTTAATATTTTCAGGAAATAGTGTACCAGTTCCTGGTTCTGTTTTAATCGGTATGTCAACAAAGATTTGTTCTGTTTTTAGAAAGGGCCGAGGAAGACATTCTTCTCTTTGTTGATCCGCCTCTTTAACGAGCCCAGGTGTGGTTTTTAGTCCAGATTTTCTTTTTGGTTGCTGTCTTCTTTTCATGTTGATAACGGCTAAATAAGAAATAAAACATACAAATACAAATACATTTTTGACTCAGGAAATTGTTTGATATAGTTGTAGTTATCGGTTACCAGCTGAGGTTCAACATTCATCTCCTTGGAGATTCGAGCGTAATCCAGTCTCATGATCTCCATGATAAAGTCATTCACGGATTTTATCAATCGTTCATTCGTAGGGTTATCGCCCTCGTTTTCTTTCGTTCCCATCACTCAAATTAATTTGTTTAAAGTAGTGTTGAAAAGTTTGAAACGTTTGGTAACGCACATGATTGGAATATCAATCAAGACATCTATCTCATCAGGAACCATTTTTAACCTGTTCTCACCCCTGCCCCCTGGACCAGGGGCCATTGTGTTTCGAAAATCCGAAGATAATTTTTGTGTTATCTCCGGTTCCTGTTAAGATATAGACTTTATTCTGGGTGCATTTGAAGGAGAATTATAAAACTTTTCAAATGCACCGCCACCAGCGTGAAGTTACGATATACTTCCTCGTCAGGAGACAGGGAGCGCATTTCTAAGAATTTTTGAAAAATGGGTCTGAACAGATTTTTAAAATTGACAAGTTTTTTACAGGATTTTTTAGCTGCATTTTTTAATTTAACGCCGCGCGATATGGACGCGCAATTTCATGCCGCGCAATCACTTTTCAGGTAACATGAGTAGTTTGAGATTTCCAAGCATCGGAACAAGTGCGCCGGGTTTCACGAGAAAGTTGAGCGATCTTATCTGGATCCAAATCCACGCGACTTACCAAACGAATAAAAAACAAGCTGAATAATCACAGTGTTAAAAACTAGGACCTTGATGAAGATGATAGCTCACCTGAACAGAATGGATGGTTAGAAATAGGGTAATCTACTACTGAATTTACAGAGGCTAAAGTAACGGGGAGATAGAGGTCATTGTAATTGGAATGGCAGTTGAAATGACGGTTTCTATGGTGGTAGAACGCACTCTAATGGAAAAATTCCGCGAGAATTAGATAACTCACTGTCTGACAGAAGTTCTGATTTAACGGAGACATCAGATCCACAATCCTCTTCATCAATCCTCTCCACGTAACTCGTTTCTTCCATGACGCTGTGCTCACTACCAGTAGGATATGTTTGGGTTCCCGCTTCTTTCGTCCTCGAAATGTTGGTCTGAATAGCAACTTCGGAATATTGGCGTGTTTTGATCGCATTTCCGCAGTTTTCACAAGTCTCGTTTTTAATATTTTCAGGAAATAGTGTACCAGTTCCTGGTTCTGTTTTAATCGGTATGTCAACAAAGATTTGTTCTGTTTTTAGAAAGGGCCGAGGAAGACATTCTTCTCTTTGTTGATCCGCCTCTTTAACGAGCCCAGGTGTGGTTTTTAGTCCAGATTTTCTTTTTGGTTGCTGTCTTCTTTTCATGTTGATAACGGCTAAATAAGAAATAAAACATACAAATACAAATACATTTTTGACTCAGGAAATTGTTTGATATAGTTGTAGTTATCGGTTACCAGCTGAGGTTCAACATTCATCTCCTTGGAGAATCGAGCGTAATCCAGTCTCATGATCTCCATGATAAAGTCATTCACGGATTTTATCAATCGTTCATTCGTAGGGTTATCGCCCTCGCTATCTTTCGTTCCCATCACTCAAATTAATTTGTTTAAAGTAGTGTTGAAAAGTTTGAAACGTTTGGTAACGCACATGATTGGAATATCAATCAAGACATCTATCTCATCAGGAACCATTTTTAACCTGTTCTCACCCCTGCCCCCTGGACCAGGGGCCATTGTGTTTCGAAAATCCGAAGATAATTTTTGTGTTATCTCCGGTTCCTGTTAAGATATAGACTTTATTCTGGGTGCATTTGAAGGAGAATTATAAAACTTTTCAAATGCACCGCCACCAGCGTGAAGTTACGATATACTTCCTCGTCAGGAGACAGGGAGCGCATTTCTAAGAATTTTTGAAAAATGGGTCTGAACAGATTTTTAAAATTGACAAGTTTTTTACAGGATTTTTTAGCTGCATTTTTTAATTTAACGCCGCGCGATATGGACGCGCAATTTCATGCCGCGCAATCACTTTTCAGGTAACATGAGTAGTTTGAGATTTCCAAGCATCGGAACAAGTGCGCCGGGTTTCACGAGAAAGTTGAGCGATCTTATCTGGATCCAAATCCACGCGACTTACCAAACGAATAAAAAACAAGCTGAATAATCACAGTGTTAAAAACTAGAATCATTTTAAAATACAAATTAGCCACATCATATTTCGACAATCAATACTGCTTCAGTCAAAACATCAGACTTTTGATAACAATCAAACTTTCTTAATTCTCTTTTGCAAACGCTTTTATTTTCATGTAAACTTTTTCAAAAAGTGAAAACTTATAAGAGAAATGATAATGATATTAACAAGGGTTGATTTCAGGAGCACACATGAATGATATGTATGTACAGCAGTGAAAATGACTAGCGTGTGTGTGTATTTATTATAAATTAACACAAAAATAACAAAAATAAAACAATAAACAGGATGTGAGTGAGAAATGAACACTACACGAAAGAATAAGTCCGTGAGGAGCCATATTTTTTCTTCTCCTGTAACTTTGAAGCACCAACATTACCCCCAGCGTCCTGTAGTTTTCGTATCCTAGCAGCCTCCTGCCTCTGCTGTCTCTGCAAGTTAGGATTGCTCCCACTCAAACCCCCTCCTCCCAGTTGACCCAGATTGTGGACAGTGTTCCGTTTATTTAGTTGCTGATCTGATCTAGATCTGTACCCCATGGTCGATCCCCCATTAGCTGCCGGTGTTTTGATGGCAATGCCACTGGTTCTAACTGAAGCGATGGAGCTGGAACTAGCGCACCCTCTCACACCAGTATTCCGTGAGGCAGGTGATGATACCCGACCCGCTGGGGAACGTAGTCCAGAACGTGGAGGGGGAGATTTAACCGGGCTAGGGATCCGGGAAAACCGTGGATTGTTTGATGAAGGAGCAGGGCGGGTAGTTGTAGGTCGTCTCTGGAGACCTGTCGTGCCATTACTTTTAGTGGAACGTCCTGTGGGTGTCGGGGTGGGCGTGGACTGAATACTACTCCGTCTTGAATTGGGCTGTTGGGATGTCTGAACAGTGCTCGGCTTCCTAGTAGTAGCCGGTTTTTGAACGACACTCCCCTTCCTACTTGCTGGTTTGGTTGTTGTGGTTCTAGGTGATGCGGACTTCTGTTCCCCTGCTCTTTTCATAGTGTTAGTCCTTCTAGGGGCTGGCTCTGATGTTTTCTTACTGACAGGATTTGCAGCTGGGGTTGCGGTTTTGGTGGTTCGGCGAGAGGATGCAGGAGAGCTGAGGGATCGGGCTTGGGAGGGTCGGCGTTGGGTAGTGGATCCTCGTTGAGATCGGGCCAACTTACTGAAACAGGGAGAGGAGATCGTTAGGAGGGCCGGAAGGGTACAAAAGAGGGATTTTAATTGGTGCTGAGATTTCAGTGCTTGGAATTATTATATGGGGAAATCCCGTGAGTGTACATAAAAATTCCAGAAAACTGAAAAGTTGGGTGCATGGCGATAGAATTACACGCATTCGATGGAATTTAAAGGTGCTGCACTAAAACATTGCCTAGCTCGACCCTCTTTTACAAATGTAAAGGAGGGTTAGAACAACTAAAACATTGGACCCTATAACTCAGTATCTGCTTCACTATAATATTCCCACACAACTAAACAGGAACCGACCGAAACAAGTAAAAACCAATCGATCAGAACTCGTCATTTAGGTCATGCGGTGACCAGCCAATCAGGGATCAGTATTTCCTGAATCGGTCGGTTCCTGCCACACACAATGTCCCAGCAAGAGCAGAAGGAGGAGGGGGGATTTGTTTACTTACAGGGTGGAACCCACTGTTGACGGTTGTCGCAACTGGGGATTAACATCATATCAATCAAAAAATCAATCTTTGTGGAAAATCTCAGGCGCAGGATGACAGCGAGATGGTTTGAGATGTGTGAGGTTTGGGGTTTCTGTGAATGATGTGGTGTGACTACGAGAAGAATTGTAGTGGTGTGGGGAGAATAGTATAAATGGGGCAGTGAGAAATGAAAATGTTGTTTTTGTTCATACTTTTGGCCAAGGTGTTTGTTGAGACTTGAGTGATTATGGATGAGCGGTGATTTTATAATCATTTGATAATCCGAATCGTGTCAGACTGGTGTTTGGTATGTGTGATTGTTTCTATGCTACGGGATGTGAAAATTAGATCGAGTGAAGGTGATCAGCACATGCGACGCGATGTTTCCACACACGTGCTTTTACACTCTCTTTCTCTTTTTCTCTATAGAGGTTACCATGGTTACCATGGTTACCCACTCTGACTCATTCCAATGCCTGATAACCCACCTTTTTATCGGTCGGCTGCCCTGACAGGAGTTGAGATTTCATTCTTGCCACCAACTGGGAACTTCTCACACTCTGTAACTCTTGGACCTCTGGGTCAGACTGAGAAATAGCGGGTGTTAGGGAAGTCTGGAAATGCAGGGTGTTTATCATGCGATAGTTGGAAAATTCTGTGAGTTGTGCTCCTTTATAAAACTAAATGTCACATGGTTGTTTTTATAAAGGAGCACATAATGCCTGTAATCTTGGAGAATATATCATGGCTTTGGTGTATATCAGCATATCGGTCACACAAACACAGCTGGTCAGATTACAGCATATTAAGAAGGGTGCTGCAGTTTATGAATGGCAATAAGGGTGCCTGGTGTTGGTTACTAAAACGGTGATTAACCTCTCAAAACCCGGACCTTGCAATTGCATGGCAGCTTTGATCTTTCTTAATCTAACACGTATGTGATAGATAGACGTAGGTGGGGGTGACACGACACGTGTATAATAAAAACGAGGTGTTCATTTGGGATGATTAAACAGGCAGGAGCAGAGATTCAGATATAGTGTATCATGGGTGGGTGTTCCCGAGAAGAGCCTCACCTCAATCTTCTTCATATTGGAACCTAGCCAGATGGGAAGTTCCATGCGAAGGGGAGGGGGTGGGGGGACTCTTCTCTAGTGCCGGCGATATCGCGATGCGATACCTTATTACCTCAATATTAAACATCCTCAAATTAAGGAACGTCAAAAATTTGTTCCTTAATTTGAGGTTCCCTAATTTGAGGTTCCCATAATTTGGAGAATTCGCAATTAAAGGTTCCCTTAATTTTAAGCAGTATTAACTAAACTCAGGCTTTTTTACCGAAAAGAATAATGAATAAATCCAGTCACAAGTAACTTTAATTTTGATTTCAAGCCCACCCTGGACAAGGGGTAGTAGTCAACTTGGCCTTCCTGAGGACCCAAAATGTGTTCTGATAGGGGATGATTTTAGGGCCCATACCACTGCTGAAGTTATCACTATAGGGCTCGAGCACTGAACTGTGAAATCGTCGAAGTGCCAAAAAATATTACTCAATTACTTACTCCTCTCTATCTCTATTTGACGGTCAACAACAGCCTCAAGTCCTTCAAACAGCGAGAATTTAGTAAATATTACTCAGATCAGACCGCCCTTTACTTGAGATTGAATCCTAGATCAACCGTAGAGGATGCTAGAGGGCGATTCAAAAAGGACGTCCAGGGGTAGGGGGAGGGGAGCTCCGGGATGAGATTTCGGACATATCTAGACAAGGGGGGAGGGGGTTTACGCAATTCTGTCCCAGGTTTTGAAGAAAATTATTACTGATTTTACTAGATATAGGTTGACAAAACTCGGACAGGGGGAGGGAGGAGTCTGGCAGATTCGAACAAGCCTGGACAGGGGGGAGGGAGGGAGGTGAAAAATACCAAAAAACATGGACGACCTTTTTGAATCGCCCCTATATATAGTAGATGTTAGTAGTTACTCGTTAGACTTTCAGTTATCAAGCCGTCACATGCGAAAACAATGACCAAAGCATTCCATTATTTTTTACTCCAGAAATTGAAGGACAGAAAGTTATTCCTTGTGGCTTCCGCAGGGCTGGCATCACTGATGCAGTTCCAATCAGCCTATCGCTGAAATAATAGATCCTTTCCAAAGTCTAGCTCTCTAAATTACAATTTATTAGTTTTCAGCTCAAATTACAGAATTTTTTGGTCTATGGGACTGTTCCTTAATTTGAGGTTCCTTAATTTGAGGGTTCTTAATATGAGGATGTTTAATATTGAGGTAATAAGGTAGTCCCTAGTGGGCTTGCCGTAGGCAAGCCCAGGCACTCTGAGTAGTAGTAGTAGTAGTATGGGTGGGTGTTTGGTAGAGGATTCCCGTGTATAAGGTCCAAATAGTCCACAGAGCTTTTCTGAATCAGCTTTTCAAGACGAATCCAACGCAACCGGAATTAGCTTTCTATCTCATCGGGAAGTGCTGGGTCTGGCATGTTCATTTTTGGTCATTTTTCGGTGCGCGAGCCAATCAGAAGCCTTTATTTCGAAATCTGGGCCTCTGATTGGCCCGCGCACCGAAAAATGACCAAAAATGAACATGCCAGACCCAGCACTTCCCGATGAGATAGAAAGCTAATTCCGGTTGCGTTAGATTCGTCTTGAAAAGCTGATTCAGAAAAGCCCCGTGCCTCATTTGGACCTTATACACCGTCAGACACTAATCCATACCATGAAAGGCAAAATTTGGACGACAACTAACAGATAGACTAACAGATAGACAGGCCTACCACCGTCCAGTGTCCACTAGTAAGAGAGATACAACTAATTAGCAGAGAGAACGCCCGTCCAAACCTAATTACTTAAAATTATCCTGTCCAGTTATCCAGTTTGTATCCTAATATTGTCCCTTCTGTGCAGGCCCCTTTATTGAGTTATGAAGGGCCAATTACAGAAAAAAATACAAGGGAACTGCCCTTTAAATAGAGTGCGATAGACGGAGTGGGTGACTGTGACATGCCGCACAGCACGTGTTCAGTGTACATTTTGCAAAGCAGCTCACCTCTACAACACTTTCAAACTGCGAAAACGGGGGAAATCGGTAATTAACAGGAGGGGAATCGGTATTATTAACTGGGTATTAGGGGTCGGTAATTAACAGATAGGGGATAGGGCATTTTAGGTGAAAATCGGAGCGGGTAAAGGCTGGAGGCGATATAAGTTTGGGCCAAGTAACGGTTAATAGAGAGGGAGATGGGAGGGAAATCATTCACACTCGTAGTAATCAGCGAAGAAGGGAATATCATTATTTTATGGGACAAGGGCAGAACTAAAGATTTCAGGAGACGCGATTGCCAAAACTACAGAGAAAGATTCCTTTGCTTTTTGGAGTAAAAAAGGTGGCAGGACCAAAACCAAATATTACTCACCGGTGTTTTTGAAACAGATCTTTTGTTAGCAGCAGTCAGATATTTCTCAGTCATCTGGCGTGCCCCATCGGACAGCTGCCTAGATGCCTTAGAGGGTGTCCGCGAGGTGGGCGTCCGCGGTGAGCTAACCGATGACTCGGAGGAGGGTAGAGACTTGGTATTGACTGCCCCCTTCTTTAGTGTCGAGGTTGCGGAGGGACTGAAGGGGTTTTCCTCGGCAGAGAATGAGGGGTTCCTTGTCTTGAGGGCGGCCCGTTTGACCTTCACTCCCGGTGTTACTATTGAACCCGTCACGGGTTTGTTTAGCGAGTCCTGTTCTGACTTGGTTGAACTAGCACGAGAACGAGACGATAGCGAACTCGCAGAATCAGATTTCCTGACAACACCGGACGCGATGGTAGGCCTGGGTAGACCTGACACCTTTCGAGGAGCTGACATTCCTGACTTCTTTTTGGTTGTCGAGGAACTGGAGGTTGTTTTGATGCTACTTGCTTCACTCTCACTATCACTACTGTCTACCTTCCCAGGTCGACCCTGCATCCTCCTCGCTGCTAGTTTACTCCTGTTGACTGATCTGGGGGAGGCGGCAGCTCGTTCTGGTTTCATTACAACATCTTCTTCTGGCGCACCAGCTCGAATTAGCGAGGTTCCTTTGTACACCTCAGGCTGACGCGTGAGTGTGTCACGGTCACGCGTTAGGGTATCACGGTCACGCGTTAGGGTCTTATCATCAGGTGTCCTGCTGCCTGGCCGGGAAGATCTCAACCCAGTTCCTCTGTACATCTCACCGGGAGAGGTTGCCAGTCGGATCTCAGGAGTCGATGTCCTAACCTCTTCCTCCTCTTCTCCGGCACTGACTACTTTGATGTCCTCCTCTATCCTATCCCTGTGTTTACCTCTCCTTGCTATGATGGCCTTTACCCTGGCTGATGTAGTTTCACCATCGGATGTAATCCCTGTGTCGGAGTCTGATGTGTCAGATAGGAATGAAGCGATATCTTTCCGGTGTTCCTTGTCAATGATCATACTATTTCGTTTCACCGTATTTTCACCTCCCGTTATCTCGCATCTCTTCATTTTCCTAGTTATCACCTCCGTATCACCCCCGTCTACCTCCTGAAACACCTCGTCAGTATCTTGTTTCTGTGAAGAGCTGGTGGGTTCGGGGGATAGGGCGAATGGGGCATCCAGGTTGCTGTCAGGAGAGAGGATTTGTTGGGAATATTCGGGCTGTTGAAGGCTACCCGCAGCATCTGCCGCTACCAGAGATTCAATGTCCCTGTATACTGGCTTGGTGTCTTCTTTTGGTGCCTGGAAGGAAGGGTAGGAATTAGTGAATGGAACTCTGTCATACTTCATAGTTCATCATGACTGTAATGTTGCACACGCCCGGTTCGGAGAGGGCAGTTTTTTCTAGAACTAAGGTTTTTCCTTTTTGTTAATGAGAGAAAAGACTTTAATTAACTCACCTGAAGACTGCTGATAATCTTGGACAGGCCAGGAGACATACAGTCAGGTGATTTGATCGGTCCAGTGGCATCCATCTCAGAGCTATTACTGCTGGTATTACTCTGATTCTGCATCTCGACCATCATTGAAGCGACCTTGTTCTTCCGTGTCCTACCACCTCTCTCACCTGCAGCAGGGAATAGCTGAGTTAGTTTGATATTGGCTGTGAGACAGTGTGAGTAGAGTTGAGTAACGAGTAGTTGAATTAGTTTCTGAACTTGACTTATCCACCTCCCAGTCCCTGACCTATATTTAGGAGTTGGTTTTATTTTCTGTATAGATATTTTCTAGAAACCAACCGTTTGATTCCCCGGGAAGGGGCCAAGTTTCAGTTTTTGATGAATTAGAGATAGCTGGACATGGGTTCCGGGAACTATTCAAAAAGGGAGCCGTGTTCGATCCAGCCTGGCTCTCCCACTTGGCCCACCTAGGGAAATGAGTGGTGTTGGAATCTGGAAAATGAGGTAAACACAAGACATGTTTTACATTTATGAGGTGTCAGGGGTTCCCTCACAAAATATTGGGTCGCCTGTCACTGTGTCCGTGCTATTCAAAAAGTAAGTATGAACAATTCAACTCTAAGAATTAGAATTTATTCATTTATACCCCCTGTGTATTTTATCAATACCTGTCCCGGATAGCGTTCACATTGAGTGATCTGTAATCGACCGTGTTGTTGGCCGGTGGTTCCTCAATACCACTGTCATCCTGAGGCTGGGGTGTCGAGCTCGCCCTCTGTTCCTGGTGGTGATAATTAGGTGAACAAAATTGAATGCAGAGTTGAGAGGTGTATAATAACATGGTGCATAACATGAAGAACGGGGATAGAATCCTAGTTAAGAGCTGAGAGCCCGGTTACTTAGAGAGGGTTCTCAGCTCCACTAGAGTCTCTAGCTTCCTCTCTCTCTCACCTTGGTGGTATCTGGTTCAGGGTAGAACGGCTCTGATACAGTGGGAGATGGCGATGTGACATCAACACCGCTTGATGGAGGTGCTATATCCAGACTTGAAGGAGGTAGGTCCGTTGTCTCGGAGGAGTTGGTAGTTTGGGAACTACTGTCCTCTCCATCTGTAGGTCGCCGTATGGGGATCAGATCTGGGAAGAGAGAGATTTAGTTTTTAGAAAATGGGGATAGATTTGGTTGTTAGTCTAGAGACCTAGGCGGAGAAAATACAGTTATTTTAGTTTGTTTAATGTTTGTTTGTCTTAGGAACTCGGGATAATGGGATACTGAGTTCTCTCCCTAATCTTTTAGTTCTGCACTTACCGAGTTGTCTCATTCCATTTTTGTCAATAATATCATTGAACTTATTAAACATTTCCCCACTCGTCCCCTTAATTAGATATTCCTTGGTGTTTTCGGGAAGGGCTACCCCCAGGTGTCTCAGCATACACTTTCGGATCTCTGTCACCCATTTTGTACATTCTTCTTCTGACGCAGCCTGTATAGAGGGGAGTCGTTAAAGTTGCAACTAAACCAATACTGCCTTGTTACCAGAGATTTTGCAATCTCAAGAAGCGAGCTCAATACATATACAATCTAAGGATCAGTTAGCTAAGAAATAATAAACAAACAATTATGAATTAATTCATTATAAATGTCTCACTAACATGAATCTGTAGTGGTTTATTCTTCTTGTTTGTCTTGTCGTATTCCTTCAGTTCAAAATGAAGCTTCTTCGGATCAGGCGGCTTATCAAATGTAATATTCGTGGACTGAGGGGGGAATTTGTTAATTGACTTGTACTAATTAATTAATAATTAGTTAATTTAAATTCGAGAAGCAATTATCTATCCTGAACTAACCAATAAATGATTCTTGTAGTGGTACTTTCCGTCTCGAGACATCTTGGTTAACAGCAGTAGGTCATCAAATAGAAACAAATACCTTCCATCTGTACCATTAACTTTAAAGGAACCCTGTGAAATTGAGAGGAGTTAAATTAATTGATTGATTGATTGTTTCAATTCCTAATTGAGGGGCTGGGTCGGGAAAACATGAGAAAATTCCCAATTCCCAGTTTGCGCGCGCGCATGCTTCTGATGCCTACGACATCCCAGCTGCTCCATTTCCAACGCCTCGCGCGCGACGCAAAGTGTTATAAAACTGAGAGGGCGGGCTGCAGCGGGAGCTCCTGGGAAAGGTAGCAAATGAATCAAATCTTGAGACAAATGAAGGCCAGTACACTACTGAATTACCTCTAGATGTAGCGTTCCAAAGTCAGCGAGTGGCTGCCAGCCCGGTTGACTCTGAAATAGGGCGGTTTAGAGTGATGTTTAGGGTAGATTTAGGGCGAATTACAGACAATACAGAGACGAAATTCGGTATTTATAAAAGTTAGACGTGCACAGGTTGGGAAAATTTTACTGTGGCAAATTGCCTGGCACAAACAGACAGTGAAACTAGTCGGCAGACATTTTTAATTCTCGATTTTTTCTTCTCTCTTCTGTTGAAGCTAAAAAACGTGTTGACATCCAAATTGATATAAATTTAGGGATCTTCATTTTTCAAAAAATAGCTCAGAGACAGACAAGCATAGTGCAGAAAAATAACAACGAACAAACCTAACTACAGTCAAATTTCATTAAGTCAATCAAGCAAAACAGACAAACCAACCTGCCACAAAACAGACCCTGGACAGAAAGTCACACAAAAACCAACCTGCCACCCGATGATTTCCTTGGATTCCAATTCCTGTATCCTCTTAACATTGTCAATATGGATTGCTATACAGGTTATCATGTCAAGTGCGGCCTGGGTAGAGGGTTACCATATAATAATGGGTTGTCATAATGAGGGTACTGGAACAATGAGTAGGGTTTGGGACAGATGGAGGTTGAAATGGGGGG
>AVPN01000229.1:56611-76225 GCA_000695325.1 Pleurobrachia bachei | reverse complement strand
AACACTATTCTGACCAAGTTTCATCAAAATCGGGGCTGTTCTCTCTCACTATAACCTAATAAAAGAACATATATTTCCTAAGACAATGGGGGTCTAAAACATGAGTCTAATTTTCGCTTCTATTCACCACGGCTAATTAGAATTCAATTGCATAAATGCCTACTGGAATCAACTTGGGCTAAAAATAATATACCAGCTCTGTCAAATTTTAAACTTTCTTCCTAATTTGCCATGCCATGAATAAAGAACATTTTAGAATTCCAAATTTAGAATGTTCATATCTGTCGCTCCACTATTGTATATGATAATGAGCTGTCCGTTATTTTTAATACATTACACATTTTCTGTTAGAAAGTGAAACTATTTTTGTAATGGTTATAAAAACCCTGGGTTTATTTTCTGTTTCTTGGTGGTGTCGAACAAGGCAATATCATAGTCTTTGAAAATTGCCGTGTTTAATTCAAACATGCAGCATAGAATTAGAATCATCCCTATGATATGTTGCATTTCGCCGACAATGCTTGCATATATTATGAGATATAAGCGTGAGATATGACTCATTATTCCATGATATAATGCTCATCATTCTATGCGATATAGATAGGCTAATCCATGCGATATAGGTGGATAGGCTTTCCCATGAGGAATAGACTGATCGACTGTATTCCATCCCGCAATGAATCTATTACTACACGATCTCTCTAGATACCAGCTAAAAACACTCTCCCTCATCTCTCCTCAATACTCAATAGTCAATAACCAACGTTTTATTGAGCATTCTCTCAGCTTTATATTTGTACTTTTGCTTGTGTGGGTTGTGCAATTTCAGTCTGTTTGTTTGGCTGTTTGTTTGGCTTTTTGCTTGCCCAAAACCACAGAACGGTTCCTACTGGAAAACTAAATGACTGCATGTTCAAGAACTTACCGAAAAGAGTCCGATATTTCGTGCGAGGATGTCCGATATATTGAGAGTCTTGGTCTCGTGCCCTACCGCCGCTAACCTTTCCTCTAATTGGCGGAGGAACTTTTGATGCATCTCGTATATGTTGCTAAGCAACAAAACTTGAGAGTTCCGGAATGGTCCTGTTGTTAGGGAATACGAGGAGTTAACGGTCCTGTAGTTATGGGGATAAGATAACGAGTCTTCCTGTAGTTAAGGAAATGACTTAGGATAAGGAGTTGACGAGTTAAGTGATTTGATAACGAGTCTTCTCTCCCTCTTCTCTCCTAGTAAAACTAGCTCATTTTCTACTGTTCTATCCTTCCCAATTTGTTTTCTAGTTATATTCATACCGTGTGGTCCAGTAATTTCCCTCAGGAACGTGTTCAGTGTCCCCAGTATCTTCACGTATGTCTTCTCAGTATAGATAAACTCTTGGGACACGGTATGCAGCCGGCTGTACCCGTAACGGCTGGAAGAGGGGTTATAATTAGAATTATACTTCACAGATTTTTCGGATTTTCACTGAGCTTTTTAAATAAGATATACTTGTTAAAAAGCAGAGTTATATTCTATTCGCCCCTTATTAATTAAAAGTATACTCACGTTTTCCGAGCGAGGAAGTTGGAGAAACTCTGATCGGGGATACTATTACCCACATCCAAGATGAGATCAAGAGGGATAGTAATCGGGCAGTCAGCCAGGTCCATGCCCAGGTGATCCATAGCGTGGCTGGAGTTGAGGGAGGTACGGGACGACGTTCTGCTTTGTATACCTTAGGAGAAGAGAAATGGGTTAGTGGGAGAGGGAGAGGGAGAGAGAAAGTACACTGTAGTCAATACTGTAACCGTAGGACACAGCGTTTACTATAGCCCGAATTTGAACACCTGTTCGGTTCAATTAATTAGTAAAGGAAGGCTAGACAGAGAGACGGAAAGAAAGATAGAGAGAGGGGCGCCGGGAATACCAGAACAGGAGATACATAGTATAGAACAAGTATCATTTTTCAGTTTAGATTACACCTTAACTTTTCTCATTTTTACGAATTTTCTCTAGAACTGTTTGCTGATAAAGAGAGACATATTCTCTCAAAACTTTTGACGCTTTTAGAAACCAATTAGTTTTCAGTGTTCACAGGAGTTGTTTCTTATTGCCGGCTACATATCCAGTGTAGGAATTACTGAACTAGGAAAATTCACCTTGACTTCACTTTTGTCTTGCCGAACCCGGCCTTACAGAGCTCGCTAGCTCTATCACTAACTATGAAACAAAATGCAGCGTGGGCTAGACAAATTCACCTTTCAACAACCTTCATGCCCACTTTCGAAAGCGAGGCAAATATTCTCAATTCTAAACATGTTTTCCTGAATGTGAGACGCGAGAAACTTCAGCACGTTAGAAATATTGGAGAATTGTTGGTTTAGTAATAGTATCATGTCTTCCAACCGAGTATCTCTTATTTTTCATGTAGTTGTTTGAGAAGCCATCAAAATATCTGAGTATAGTGAGTATAGCAGGAGCTGGAATTCTGTTGAAATGTTCATAATCATAATTTCTCATTTGGAAAGTATCAGGCGACACAAGAATTCTTGGCATAAGAACCCCCTTCTTCCAGCACTATGATGGCAGGAAGGGCTATACTGAACCGGGGTCTGCTGCGGTTTGGAAAGTCGTGTTTCATAATTGAGTGAGGTGCATGGTGGGTTTCAAGGTTCCATATGACCACAAAATTAGTCGGCTCACCAGGCCACACCGAGTATAAATTTAAACTTCTGCCCCCCCTCATCGCTTTTAGAAATCTGTCTAGCGACGCCAATCTGATACACAGGAAAGGCAGCTGTGACGCTGTGTGGTGTCGAGTCAAACTTGGCACTTTTTCAGAGCTAAACAGCGCCTGTAGTACTTTGCAGTTTTTGTTTAACATTTCGGAAGATTCCCAGCACGGCATACATCTTGAAAAATACGTTTCTCAGGCGGTTTGCTTACACAACCACGACCAGGATAGTCGGCTGTCAGTGTTTGCTATACCCATGAACTCCTAGTAGTTACACCCGCCTCCCAATTCTCGTATAATAGCCAGTAGTTGTTAACCCACCTAGTTCTACGGAGAGGCCTAGTGGTAGACTAGTTCTATAGACGGACACATTTTTCTCATGACCACGTGTACTCACCCTCTCATTATACATGTGCATATATATGTACATGTGCACCAATAATATGTAGCTAGGGAGAACCATTAGCTCTCTCTCTTCTGGTTCGGCAATAAAATAATAATAATGATACTATTGATGTTGCAATTGGACTCTCTCGAAGGTCTATGCAAAGTCTGCAGAGTCCTTCGAGAGACGATGTTATTATTTGTTTTTTTTTCTTTTTGTTGTACCCCCTGGACGATCTGGGCTTACTGTTCTCGTCACACAGTTCCACAACTCACTCGTTCAACACTATCAACTCAAGAAAGTTTATGCCACAACCATGCACTAACCCCTCATCCAACAAGAGATGATTGATCCCCTAGTAGCTCATTATTGATCCCCTAATTTTAATTCCCCCTTTTCTCAAGGAATAAACATGTATGACGGAGGAGATATACCCCTGGAGTTCAGGGATGCAATTGGGGAGTTTAACCGGGCCACGGATCTCTTTCTAGGACTGGTACTAGCCCTGGCAGCCATTATTGGGATTCCAGCCAACATCATGGCACTCAGGTATGTGTGTAAACATGTTGCTATGGAAGGCCATATCTTACCTTCAGTGACAACATCCGCTAACATGAAACTTGCCAATATTTTGGTAACCTTGGTAACCATGACAACTCCATTACAGGTACTTCATTGGTGAGCACATCGAAGAGAGAAAAAAGATCAGGGGAGGACGAAGCAACAAGCACTATTTCACCACCCTGTACATCTTGATTTCATTCCTGGATCTTCTCACCTCCCTAACATCTTTTCCTGTCATGGCTGTACTGTTCAACGAGCGTAAAAAGGTAGGTAGAGCGAGGGGAGATTTGGGCAGCGGTCGGTCGAACATGGTGTACAGTATAACAGCACCCTTAAATTGAAAACCTACTTATTTCGGCTAGTAGTTAGTACAGTATATCACCACTATCTACCCTGCAGGGACTGTACGACACCAAGGCATTCTGTGCAGTTTGGGCTGTAATATGGGAGATAATTCCTGAATACTCTGTTTTTCTTGTTGGATTCCTGGCATTCTCCCGGCTCTACTCCATCTACAGGTACCATAGTACACATCAATCTAGAATCCCTGGTTTCGGTCCATTTCCCATAATAATGCTCCCAGCAACGAACTAATTTTGCATTCCATAACTTCTTTAATCTTTATTGATTAAAGCAATGAGCTAAACATCGAATTCTTCTTTATTGATCTCCTTCTCTTCTCTATTTTCACAGGACGAGTAACAAACTGAGATATTGGTGTATCAAGTACGTTGTATTCCTCTATCTTGCAATCCTCATATCCTGCAAAGTAACAGCACCAATCGCATACGTGCTGGACAACAATGACACATCTCTCCTTAACTCCTCCACCTTCAAGTTCAATCAGCATTCCTGTTACTGTTTTGTGAATACACGGAATATAACCCAGGCAATTTGGGAAGTCTACGCTATTTCAACAACAGTCCTCAACGTTGTCCCCCTACCCCTCATTCTCTCAACTTGTGTGTTCACGGTCCACAAGATTAAAAAGAGTATCAACAAGGGAAGGAACATGGCAGCGGACACGACTAAACAATACAACGCGAGTGTCACGGTCGTCATAGTGACAACAATCTACATTGTCTATAACATCCCATCCCTGATAAACTACATTATGTTCAGTATTGCATCTCTTATGGGTGGTAACGAATACTTTAAGATTTACGGTAATGAGACGCTGTACTGGTACGCCTGGGTGTTTACTACCATCGTGACGACCTGTCTAAATGCTGCGACGAACCCCATAGTTTACTTCTGTAGAATGGAGGGATTTAGGAGGTTTGTGTCATCTCTAGAGCTACCCAAAACATCCGGGTCAATTAGTAAATCGGCACGGAAGACCTCAGCAGGGGGAGCCAATAGTAGGGTGTTGGCATCTCCTGCCTCTCTTATAGAAGCACAAAGATTGGACCCCGAAAATAGCAATAGAACTGATAAAACTTCACTGTAATCTTTTGTTTTTCTTGATTTGAGATCTTGTTTGAACTGAACTTATCTAGCTCTTGCTGTTGTACTATTCTTTGCTTTTCTCCTGTTTTTTAAACAAATACCTTTTTACTTTGAGTCTAACTATCCTCCTACCCCCTCTGCCCTCATGCAACCAATTTTTTGGCATTGACATAGATAAGGATAATTTGTGGTGTACTAACTTGATACGGATGTGCCCCGTTGAAGGGCAGTGGGGTACTAACTTGATACGGAAGTCCCCCTTTGAAGTGCAGTTGGTGGTGGGGCCGCTACGGGAGGGGGTGTCGGTTCTGGGGTTTTAACAATTCCTCCAATGGTCTGCTCAACTGTATCCCCGTTCCTGAAATAACAGTAATTGTTAGTTTTAGTATAAATTTCCACACTATTAGTTAGGGTTTATAGAAAAGTGAGACGTTGTGGAGATCAGATAGCTTCTAGATCAGGTTAGGAAAGATGAAAATATCAAATGATCCCTTACATGTACTCTTCGATGGGTGTTGACGTTGTCACGGGCTGGTGGTGATCATTCTGATCGCTTTCAGTGCCCAATTTCTGGTTAATTTGAAGGGTTAGGGCCGCCAGTTCTTCACGATTAACCTCTCTCTGTGGGTCATTGTTGTAAATCCCATCATTAGAAGATGCTCCGTAACCCATAGACAGACAGTCCTGGCTTGTCCCCAGGTTGTAACTTCCACTGTCAACTGAAATAACTAGGGATTTGGGGGTGAGATTCTGGGAGAGGGAGAGGAAGGTGGGGATGCAGGTGAGAGAGAAAAAAGAGAGAGAGATAAAAGAGGGGCAGAGAGATATGATTCCAATTATTAGCTAACCTGAAGAGTTCAGTTTACTAGAAAGAGATCCCCCTGTATTGGCGACAGCAAAATCATTCTTCCTGCAGGGCGGTAAGGTGGAATAACCCCGCACCTCACCCGAACTCTGCCTCTCAAATGACTGGAACGACTTGACCTGGCCTGAAGAAAATCCTAAAAGTGAATTATAGTACCATGGCAACAACAAATAAACACTATTAATCTGTCAGGCTAATGCTCTAGGACAGCAGTTCAGGCCAATGCTCGGACAGCTATTTCCTGTAGTACCTACCTAGGGAGATATCTTCAGCCTCCCGAGATCTCAGTGGTGTGCTATGTTGGGGATTTGTAAACTGTTGTTGTGACACTGGAGTTGAAATGGTCGAGCGGAGCGGTGTACTGAAATACAAATGGTTAATATACGGAGAATCGGGAGTTTGGGCCCCAAATTGGGGATGTTACAAGCAGGGTGAAAGAAATTTTACTCTGGGCTACTCCAGAGTTGCACAGAGTTCTACCATTATGCCAACTTAGCAAGTTTGAACACAGCGAAAATAAACTTAAAACGCTTTTATTTCCTTATTTATTTTTTTCCTTACTTCCTGGAAAAGTTTGCACTGCTTTGCTTTTGCCGTTCGGCCTGGAGCCGAGCTTGGGCGTGTTCCCGACGTTTTAACCTGGGAAGAGTGATATTTTGGAATATAGATTGCAACTGGGACAGAGAGCGGGCGGATACGTGGTATTATGGTGGCAGTATGTTCGTACCTGAAAAAGGCATGATACTCTACACAGCGCCTCCAAAATATCTTACTGCTATGCTTGGAAGGGAATTTCAGGCTAAACGTTTCCTTGTCCGAACCCTGAAAATAAACAATTACGGTCGCTGAAAGGTGGAGGCGAGATGAGCTAGCAACTTAGTGCTTGGATTGTTACCTCTGGGCTTCCCTTTAATATGATGTAGAAATGGCGGCCTTTAAAATCCAGCTTGTAAACCTTCGCCCTGAGGGAAAAGTTGGAATGCAGGAATATGTTATTGTCTGCATAAAAAACAACAATCCAGATCACAGATCCGAAAAGTTACACGCTGGGAGCGCGCGTGGATTCACTCCGCGCACAGACTTCTTGACAAAGGGTCTCGCGCGCGACGTAAAGTTGGTCCGATTGATTAAAGTTGTGTCATTGTGCCATCGGTCCAAAATGGGGAAACATTTCCATATCGCTCTGATCTATCTCTGTATAGCTTTTACCATTGATGGGTTGTTTGATGTGTTCCACAGCGATATATGTGTACTCCATTCCATACCACAGCAACGCTCACTCTTGCACTACCTTTGTCCTATTGTAGGAGGATTATTAATAATGGATAATCTGATAATGAATAATCTGTGTTTGTTTTTAGAATATTATTATTGCGGTTGGTTCCTAGAATTATAATTACTGAGCGGTGTAGAAAATGTAAAGACATATATTACAGTGTATCTCATATTGACGTAATTTTGTGCTTGCTCTGAATTTCCATGAAGATGGATGTGGGTGGAAAATTAAATTCCATCATATCCTGATGTGTACATTCCAAGACATCAATAGAGAAAAACCTATGAAAACCTATGAAGAACGGTTTAGCGCTTAAGCGCTAGGACTTACCTTGATAGATAAGCCTGTACTTAACCAACTGCTCACACTGTTGTTGTTAGGGCAACTATAGCCCTTGACAGGAGGTTTATCGGGTATCTCTGCCAGGAAGGAGTCCAGGGCGCTTTTAGCACCGGCGAGGGTTTCCTGTGTCTTCATATGGGCAGGCATAGCGTTGAAGAGTGCTATCGCAGATGATGTAAACGAGTTATATATCATTGTGTTAACGCTCTTCAGAGAAGCCTTTCCCAGTGGACGTTCTGCAGATGGCCCGAGTCTTGGGGAGTTCCGAAACGTTATATTGCTATGGTTAGGTAGTAAGCCTCGCCATATCTTCCACATAGTCAGGATTTTGAATCTGTCCCGTCTTCTTTGTAAGGACCACAGCCCTAGGAATTTGAGACGATCCCAATAGTCAAGGTTATTGCATCCTTCCAGAGTATGTGTAAAGGATCTCTGGATTGCCTCAAGCCGTTCAATCTCTCCAATAAGATGGGGGGACCATAACGATGAGCAATACTCAATGTGGGGTCTTACATACGCCTTGTATAGTAGGAGCATGTGTTCCGGTTTTCTCGTACTGAAGGATCTCAGAATCCACGATGCCATTTTCCTGGCTTTCTTTACTATATCCGATATGTGTGTCTTCCACGAGAGGGAGGCGTCTATCAAGATTCCTAAGTCTCGCACTTCTCCAGAACTTTCGACTTGAGTCCCAGATTTGAGAGTGTACGATTTTTTCAGCTCCTTGTTGCCACCGTGGTGTAGCAATTGGAACTTAGAGGTGTTAAACTCCATACTATTCCTTTTAGCCCATTCATCAATTCTCTCCATGTCCTCAAGGAGGAGAGCTCTATCATGTTCCGAGGCTATACGCTTGTGGACTTTAGCATCGTCAACAAAGAGTTTTATTTTGGAATGTTGGGCGGCACTTGGAATATCATTCATGTAAATGAGAAACAAGAGGGCTGCCAGCACTGTGCCCTGTGGAACGCCCGAGAGAACGTCAGCAGGGGCTGACAGTTTGCCATTCACCACCACGACTTGAGTTCTGTTGGTTAGGAAGCATTTTAACCATTTGTGTAAGGTGCCGCCAATGCCACATGACTCCAACTTCTGAAGGAGTTTAGTGTGGTTTACTCGGTCATATGCCTTGCTTAGGTCGAGGTACAACACATCCACATTATACCCCTGTTCGAGGTCATGAAGGATATCATCAATATGCTGTACCAATTGCGTGAAGCATGATCTTCCGGTTCTCCCACCATGCTGTGCAGTACTGAAGAAACCAGAATTCTCCACGAAGTCAGATAGTTGGTATCTGATAACTCTTTCGGCAACTTTGGCCAAGTGAGAGGTGAGAGATACTGGCCTGTAATTAGCCGGTAAGGCTCTACTCCCCTTTTTAAACACAGGTACAATAGTCTGTTGTTTGAAGATAGGGGCAATGTCACCTGTGTCAACTGACTTTCGCCATAAGTTTGCCATAATAGGTGCGAGGAGGGAACCAGCCTCCTTTAACACTATAGCCGGGAACTTGTCAGGACCCGGTGCAGATCCAGGAGGGATGTCCTTTATCGCCTTTAAAACCAGATCAGCTGTTATATTGACATCATTGAGTGTCTTTTCTGGAGTAGGGATTTCCTCTATCTCGGTCCGCAGTTCTGTCATAGTAGGTGGGCTGAACACACTTTTGTATTGTTGTTGCAGGATATTAGCCATAACAACTGGGTCTCCTTGTAAAATACCATCATTGTCTTTGAGAGGTCCTATTCCACTGACAGAACTTTTCTTTCTATTCGTGTATGAATAGAATGCTTTGGGATTCGTTTTCATTTTGCTAAGGGCAGTGATTTCCTCACGTTTCTTCTGATTAGCAATGCTAGCTCCCATTTCTAACTCAATACTTCCTAACTTGGAGTTTAACTCTTCCAGTTTCGTTAGATTATCAGGTCTAAGCTGTTTTACTGCTTTGACTCTTGTATTGAGTTGCCTCTTTTTCCTTAAGAGAAGCCTCCTATCTCGGGGGATAAAAGTCTTACTCTTAGAGGCTGCGTGTGCGTGCTCTGGAGCATGTCTGGCACACACTTTAGCAACAATATCACTGAAGATGTTCCATGCGAGTTCTTGGGTGGGGGCGGTATTAACCGCTTCCCAGTTTTCAAGTTTCAGGTCATCACGGATTTTGTCCCAATCAGCTTTGTTAATGTTTATTTGATCAAAGATTGTCTTGGGTACAAAGGCATTGTTCTGTGCTCTCTTGGAGAGCATTCCATTGATTCCGGGGAGTTCCCCTGGAATTAGAGCACAGGTTACCATATCATGGTCTGACAATATTGTACTAGAAACTGTTATATCGTGAATTATATCACAATTGTTCACCATTACAAGATCAAGAATATTCTTGCCTGCTCGAGTGGGTTCTGTTACAACTTGTTCTAACATCAGATCTTCCATGAGAGAGAGTAATTTCTCGGCCGCTGCTCTTTCAGATGCTAAGACGTTTCCACCAGAATTTATGGTGTTGTCGTTCCAATTCACAAAAGGCAGATTAAAGTCTCCAGTTATCACTATAGTAGCAGTTGGGAATTTGCGGCAAAATTTCACCACAGTATTACAACATTTTTCAAAGTGCTCTGGGGGACAGCACCTATTTCTGTCTGAAAAGGAAGGAGGAGGGCGGTATATCCCTACTACAATGAGGTTAGCTGACTCCATATATACCAGTGATGCTTCACAGTAAGATGAACTATATACTTCGTTGTCGCTCACTGATAGATCAGATCGGGTATACACTGCTACACCACCCTGTTTTCTCAGGACGCGGTCTGCTCTGTAAACCGAATAACCTTCAATTGCTACCTCAGCATCGATGATGAGGGAATTGAGATGTGTCTCGGTTAACACAAGGAACGGAGTCCTTCGTTTTGAAGTTTGCACCCATTCGCTGAGTTGGGTGACTTTGTGCTTCTGTGCCGTGAGTGATGGGTTCATTCCACGGATATTAAACAGTAAGCATTCTACCAGGTCTGAACTAGTGGCTGGGACAATGAGTTGCTCGGCCAGGTCACGGTCATTCCTCTTGGCTTCGGTTCTTCCTTCTGGGGTATTAGTGGCATTGACTGTACTGCCGGCGCCGGGGTTGAGAACAACCTCTTCGCCGAGGAGGACAGCTGGTCCATTAAATGCAGAAAAACCTGCAGCTCAGGAGTACCGGGATCCTTTGTAACATCAGGTACCTGTATAGTTGGGTTAGGGGCCTGTGGTGTTCCGGTATTATAGGCCTGGGTATTATTATTGTTGGTTCTGGGGGGTGCTATATTCCTAACATGTCGGAGCAGGCAAGTACTCTTCTTTTTACATTTACTTGCGAGTTTGCACTGTTTCGGGTGAAGGTAGCTACACTTATCACCTTTCTGACATCCTTTTGCTTCATCACTTCCCCATTTGAAAAATTTACGACAGTGTGGGGGATGGTAAGCAGGACATCCCTTTCCAGAATGGCCAAATTTGCACTTCCCAATTTTCAGAAATTTACATATTGGAGTAGTGCGGTCATACTTTCTCCCCCGTTGAGGTAGGAGATTAAACGGATGACTTTTATCACCTTGATCATCTTTTCCTCCCGTTTTTGTGACGTCATCAGGATTGTCCTTCTTTTTGTTCTCGTCTTCAGTTACTGGCTCGTCAGCAGGTGGGGGAGCTGGAGTCTTGTATCCAGAACAGTAGGAACAAATATACAATAATCCTATTCTCGGGTTGACGTTGGGGAAGCATTCTTGGTGTCCGGGGGACATACATTCATAGCAAACTGGGCCGGTACCAGTCAAATTGAGCTCTGTTGGGCACTCCTTATCACATTTAGGGCAAGGGGAGCCTAGTTTTACACAGAAAAATGACTTAACAAGAGTAGACATCGTCTCCCGTTTTGATATGCCAGATACATAAAGTCGGCGCCGGTTGAGACAAGATTCATGGAGGAACTTGTTTATTGTCTCAATTACCGCAGTATAGTCCTTCAGGCTGAAGGTACCATTCTCGGTACCATTTGCTATAGCATCGAGTAATTCTTTACCCTTTGAGTTTGATTGAATCGATTCATGTGCCTTTATTCTTCCTATTAGCGACTTCTGTACACAGGAGAATACTGGGATTCCCTGCATGCTAAGATAGCCGATATCGGAGTGTTATCAGGCTGAGGAGCGTTCAAAATCAAACGAATTAATCAAGGATCAAAGAGAGAGAGAGAGAGAGAGAGAGAGAGCGAGAGAGAAAAGAGCTATAATTACATCATTAAAGGCTGACCGCTCTCTTTGTATACTACTAGCTCGGTTACTATGGAATTGCTTAAACCGACCCCATATTGAGGAGCAGTTATTATACCAAAGATATACCATGTCTAAATAGAACTGCAAGAGGGTCTATATCATGTCCATGAGTGTGACTGTGTGTGCCTATGTGTGTGAAAGTTTGTGTGTGAATTTGTGTTAAACTTAATGTGTGATACTGAATAAATAGATATTGTTGCTATGGCAACACTCTACAAGGACCCCGGACTCCACCAGGCACCCTCTTCAGGAGTGGTCATGGCCGTTCTGAATCCCTCTCCATCACTATCAAACTCAGTCCATTGCTCATCTGCACAAGGGGTGGGTACCTGCCGGGGCATCCACTCTTCTTCTTCCTCAGACCTCTTTACATCATTGAGATGGTTACCATGGTTATGTTGGTTACCCTGATTGACATGGTTACCATGGTTAACATGGTTATGCTGGTTACCATGGTTACCATGGTATGCCATATCCTGAAGAGGGGACCGATCTGCCAACATCCGATACTTCGCAGGAGACCTCCTTCCTGGGGGTCGAGTCTTCCTGTAAATCGTGGGCGAGGGAGTTTTCTCCGGAGTTGGCGGTATCTCAAATATATCGGGGGTGGGAGTGGTTGCAAAGAGATAGGATGATGGTTTACCAAGCTCCTGGGACCTCTCTTCATTGGGCCATGGAGAAGGGCAGGGTGACTGATCAGCTAAACGGTGTTGAGGTGAAGGTGTCCTACTAGGGATGTAGATTAGCTCACCCAGGGGAGGGGAAGAGGGGCTGTAGGTCAGTCGGCTGGTACTCAGTGGAGTTATTGTTCGTGGTGGTATCACCCGTGTAGGACCAGAAGTGGAGTGGTATGTTTCGTAGGGTGAGGGCGGTCGTGTTTCCCTGAATGGGGGATACAACAAATCCGCACCTCGAGACTGGCACCGTGAGTCAGATCGAGACTGGCACCGTGATTCAGATCGGGAATGGCATCGTGAATCAGGCCGTGATGGCCACCAGGCACCCTAGCTACAAGGATCCTGGACCCCACCAGGCACCCTAGCTACAAGGATCCCGGACCCCACCAGGCACCCTAGCTACAAGGATCCTGGACCCCACCAGGCACCCTAGCTACAAGGATCCCGGACCCCACCAGGCACCCTAGCTACAAGGATCCTGGACCCCACCAGGCACCCTAGCTACAAGGATCCCGGACCCCACCAGGCACCCTAGCTACAAGGATCCTGGACCCCACCAGGCACCCTAGCTACAAGGATCCCGGACCCCACCAGGCACCCTAGCTACAAGGATCCTGGACCCCACCAGGCACCCTAGCTACAAGGATCCCGGACCCCACCAGGCACCCTAGCTACAAGGATCCTGGACCCCACCAGGCACCCTAGCTACAAGGATCCCGGACCCCACCAGGCACCCTAGCTACAAGGATCCTGGACCCCACCAGGCACCCTAGCTACAAGGATCCCGGACCCCACCAGGCACCCTAGCTACAAGGATCCCGGACCCCACCAGGCACCCTAGCTACAAGGATCCTGGACCCCACCAGGCACCCTAGCTACAAGGATCCTGGACCCCACCAGGCACCCTAGCTACAAGGATCCTGGACCCCACCAGGCACCCTAGCTACAAGGATCCTGGACCCCACCAGGCACCCTAGCTACAAGGATCCTGGACCCCACCAGGCACCCTAGCTACAAGGATCCTGGACCCCACCAGGCACCCTAGCTACAAGGATCCTGGACCCCACCAGGCACCCTAGCTACAAGGATCCTGGACCCCACCAGGCACCCTAGCTACAAGGATCCTGGACCCCACCAGGCACCCTAGCTACAAGGATCCTGGACCCCACCAGGCACCCTAGCTACAAGGATCCTGGACCCCACCAGGCACCCTAGCTACAAGGATCCTGGACCCCACCAGGCACCCTAGCTACAAGGATCCTGGACCCCACCAGGCACCCTCTTCAGGAGTGGTCATGGCTGTCCTGAATCCCTCCCCGTCACTATCAAACTCAGTCCATTGTTCATCTGCACAAGGGGTAGGCACCTGCCGGGGCATCCACTCTTCTTCTTCCTCAGACCTCTTTACACCAGTCTGGTGGTTACCATGGTTACCTTGGTTGTCCTGGTGATGCTGGTTACCATGGTTACCTTGGTTGTTACCCTGATTGACATGGTTACCATGGTTACCATGGTTATGTTGGTTACCATGGTTACCCTGGTTAACATGGTTACCCTGGTATGTCATATCCTGAAGAGGGGACCGATCTGCCAACAGCCGGTACTTCGCAGGAGATCTCCTGCCAGGGGGTCGAGTCTTCCTGTAGATCGTGGGAGAGGGAGTTTTCTCCGGAGTTGGCGGTATCTCGAATATATCCGGGGTGGGACTGGTGGCAAAGAGATAGGATGATGGTTTACCAAGCTCCTCGGACCTCTCTTCATTGGGCCATGGGGAGGGGCAGGGTGACTGGTCAGCTACACGGTGTTGAGGTGATGGTGTCCTACTAGGGATGTAGATTAGCTCACCCAGGGGAGGGGACGAGGGGCTGTAGGTCAGTCGGCTGGTACTCAGTGGGGTTATTGTTCGTGGTGGTATCACCCGGGTAGGACCAGACGTGGAGTGGTATGTTTCGTAGGGTGATGGAGGTCGTGTTTCCCTGAATGGGGGATACAACGAATCCGCACCTCGGGACTGGCACCTAGAATCAGAGCGGGAATGGCACCGTGATTCAGATCGGGAATGGCATCGTGAATCAGGCCGTGATGGGTGATGTGCTGTGTCTGTTTTGGTGAGTGGTCGTGAGTGGGGTCTGGGTAGGGGCCGGAGAGTGTCCGCTAGCTGACCGATGTCATTGCCTGGCATTTCCAGCACAGAGAGGGTCCACTGGCCCGGGTCAATGCTAGGAAAGAGGTGTGGTTCTCAGTTCTTTCTTGTTATATTCTAATTGAGGCGCGGTGAGACAGGTTGGAACAAGGCAGGTTCTTTCCCCATATTACCATGTTTCACTTTAATAGAAATGACTGAATTTATGCCAGTAAATGTTTGTAAATATGTCAATTAACTTTGTCTGCTTTTTTCCTAGAATAGTGTCAACGCGTCTCTTTTTAATGGATAGGTTTTCTCTTAGCCTCTCTCAGCCTCTCAGTCTCTCTCAGTCTCTCTGAGCTGTCCCTCTGTCGACAGAGACACAGCTATCTTTCTCTTCCTCCCTGTCTTTCTCCATCTCTCTACTACCGCGGTACTATTATAGTTATACTGGTAAATACTGCTATAATACTTGGCAGGAACAGTGGAATTTAACATAACCGCACATAATGTCACTGGTATTAAATCTCTCTATTACATGTGTGTGGCCTATGTTCTACACTGATTTCATATGAACTAATGAACTAATGAACTAAGGGCTCGTAACGTACGGCACGGAGCGAAGAATCCGTCAGGCGACGGAAATAATAACTGATCATGCAAGACCTCACAGAGTCCAAGATCCCCAAACAAAATGGGCAGAAGTTTGGGCGACTTAAAAGATAGAAGACTATATCTGAACTATTTTAGTTACTTACAGTCCACGATGTGATCTTTCCGTCTCCATGGCAGCAGTCATGCCACTAACAGCAGTTTTCAGTTTGGAGATGCCACTGTAGGTGCTCTTATTCCCGTTAGTAGTGGGTGCACCGGCAGACGAGATCTGCTGTTGAGAATACATGTTGGGCGGGACTGTTTTCCTGAAGGATTGCTTCTCTCCTTCGTTCTTGTCCGAGCCCTCATCATCGTTGCTTATCTTCACCTGGAAAGATGAGTGTGTGTTATTAGTGGTTGTGGTACAGATAGTTTATAGCCAAACTCAGTCAAGTATCTGTATAAGAGACGTGCTAGCTAGGTTAGTTGCGTTGGACGACATGAAATAGACATTTTAACTTCTCTAGTTTCGCACTTCTCCCTACTCTAGGCAACTCTTGGTACGGACGAATTTAAAATTTTCTCTCCCTCTCTCTCTGTGTGAGGAATTTACACTAAAATTCAGTATCTTGTGTGTGTGCAGCACTCAAGGGCCGGATTTTTGACTCAAAATTGGAACTGTTAATTGTACAAGCTGACAGCTCTATCTCTTTTTATTAGCACACACAAAAACTGGTACGCATGCTTCTCAGTAATCTAAATAGTAAACAGATGCTAGGGCAACAATTGGGCACGCCTCTTTTTTCGCGCACGATTTTTCACGAACCCCTCACACCTGCAGCGGAGGGGCTGCTTCGCAGCCAAGGGCAACAAACGTACTCCCTTATCAGAGTACATATCTAGCTGCCTCGGATTCTGAAATTCTGGATTTCTAAATCCGGGCCCTCACTGTCAGGCCAATTCTCTGACCACAGTTCTCTCTGACAGGGCCCTCAAGAAACGGACAACAATTATTTACCATGGGTGGTGCGGCTGATCTCCACGACTTCCTGGCCCCATCACCTCCACCTCCCCCATTAGACTTGGCGCCCTCAAACATGCTCATCCTCTCAGCCATACTCATGGGCTTCTCTTCTTGATCCTGGTTCCGTCTCCGTAACTGAACTGCAATATGTGAGACAACGATTAGAAATGTGTGACAATGGTTAGTGTGAGACATTCAACTGAACTGCAATGTGTGATGTGCAGTGGTTAGATTTTATTGTTAGACACTACTGAATACACTCGGCTTTAGCAAATGTAGATGCGTCATAATATGTTTGTTATACTTTTCCGTTACTTTCTAACTCCCTTCATCGAGAGTTATAGGACATATAAAATCACACTAAAAGTTATACGCGGCTCAACGGAACACAACCAGAACAAACCAGAATACTACTAACAGCATTACAAGTGGAGAGGTGTGGGTGTAATAGACTTGCACGTACGGTATGCTGTGGATATATGGTAATGTAATAGGCAATATCAGGAAGCTAGAAAGAACTGACGAGATATATAATGGGTTATCCGGATATACTGGGTCGAAAATGGGAGAGGGGATGGTACTCCATCATTGCAGCTATATTTCTGATTGGGTTGCTTGCATGCTGTAAAAACCTAAACCAAACATCGTAATTGCCATTTATCGTGCTTGAAAAACCTTTCAATAAAACCCTCATACACCATGCTTTACACGCCTAATTACCGTCCGCCATTGTCAAGGAATATCAGGGACTGTAAAATGTGATTACGACGACATGAAATAGACATTTTAACTTTTCTAGTTTCGCACTTCTCCCTACTTTAGGCAACTCTTGGTACGGACGAATTTAAAATTTTCTCTCCCTCTCTCTCTGTGTGAGGAATTTACACTAAAATTCAGTATCTTGTGTGTGCAGCACTCAAGGGCCGGATTTTTGACTCAGAATTGGAACTGTTAATTGTACATGCTGACAGCTCTATCTCTTTTTATTAGCACACACAAAAACTGGTACGTGCATGGCCATGCTTTCAGTAAACATGTAAACAGTAAACAGAGCAGGGCAACAAACACACTCCCTCATCAGGGTATCTAACTATCTCGGTGTCTGAAATTCTGAATTTCTAAATCTGGGCCCTCAAGAAATAGACAACACACGATGATTCGTACCAATAATTACAAATCATACCATGGGAGGTGCAGCTGATCTCCACGATTTCCTGGCCCCATCACCTCCACCTCCCCCATTAGACTTGGCGCCCTCAAACATGCTCATCCTCTCAGCCATACTCATGGGCTTCTCTTCTTGATCCTGGTTCCGTCTCCGTAACTGAACTGCAATATGTGAGACAACGATTAGAAATGTGTGACAATGGTTAGTGTGAGACATTCAACTGAACTGCAATGTGTGATGTGCAGTGGTTAGATTTTATTGTTAGACACTACTGAATACACTCGGCTTTAGCAAATGCAGATGTGTCATAATAGGTATATTTGTTATACTTTTCCGTTACTTTCTAACTCCCTTCATCGAGAGTTATAGGACATATAAAATCACACTAAAAGTTATACGCGGCTCAACGGAACACAACCAGAACAAACCAGAATACTACTAACAGCATTACAAGTGGAGAGGTGTGGGTGTAATAGACTTGCACGTACGGTATGCTGTGGATATATGGTAATGTAATAGGCAATATCAGGAAGCTAGAAAGAACTGACGAGATATATAATGGGTTATCCGGATATACTGGGTCGAAAATGGGAGAGGGGATGGTACTCCATCATTGCAGCTATATTTCTGATTGGGTTGCTTGCATGCTGTAAAAACCTAAACCAAACATCGTAATTGCCATTTATCGTGCTTGAAAAACCTTTCAATAAAACCCTCATACACCATGCTTTACACGCCTAATTACCGTCCGCCATTGTCAAGGAATATCAGGGACTGTAAAATGTGATTACGCTGAGCCTTTGAAACAGTTTTTACTAAATAATCAGGAGCTCAAAATATAACTCCCTTTACCAAAAAAGGAAATAAATAGTATTAACAAGGAAACCACAGATAATAAATTAAAAGCTGTTATTTTTTCGAACCGAGAAAATGATTATATCAGTGATAAAATGTACTGGGTGGCTTGAAAAATATGTCGACTGTTATAATGATTAAATATAGTTTACAAGGCAAGGAGAAAGGAAACAGAGAGAGAGGAAAAGGGAGAAAGACAGAGAAAAAATCGAGAAAGACACGCAGAGAGAGATAAGATGTTTAGAGAGACCGAAATGTACAGTAGACACAAAATGGCAGGATAGTGAAGGGTGAGGTAGGCCACAAGCACCGAGAGGCACGTACAGGGAGAAGTTGAATGGAAGCGAGAGAGAAATATATCCACCAAGTGTTAATTGAAACCACACGAGAGGCACGCAGATCAGAGAAAATGTGTATATACAACGGCATATATAGTGAGGGAAAAAAGAGAGAAAAAGTGGAGAAGAAATATTAATACTATAGTAGTTCTTTGGTCGGCCTTCACTGTTTTGGGTATCTAATTTGCAATATATTGTCGTGAGATCAATACCGCACATTTTAGGACATCTCTCAGAGAGATTGAATTGCTTTTTGACTTTAATTAACCTTTGCTTTGCCATTCTTCGACTCTCAAACACCGCCGTCGTCGCAAGCTAAAATTACACTACCACCTTGCCCCTCTAAAAGGAGAGATTATATGAAAAATTAAACAAAAATAGCCCCGACTAGAAAAAAGCCGGGACATATACGCAAGCTTCTGCCGAAAATGAAGTCACGATTTAGCAATTATCATACACATGCGTCACAATAAACTGAAGATTTTGAATAACTGAAACATATAATTATTGATTCCAGTTATAATAATTTCCCTCCTGTACGTTTTATGTACGTACGTATGATATTAGTGACAAGAATTTTGTCAATTAAATAGGTACGTCATTGTCACATTTCAGGGTGACAAGTATAATGCTCTTATATTCCTGGCACCATTTACGGAGCTAGATTTATAAGTTGTATTCTAATAACCGGTTTGAATATAAAAATATCTAAAATTGGTGAAAATATGGAAGCCATTTCCGGTTCATATCTCGTACCTTTACTGTAGTGCCCATAGTTGATAGGCATGATAATGGCCGGTGTGACCTATAGCAATAACAAGGTTCAGATAGTACAACTACTACTGCAGTAGGATAGAGAGACTGGAGGAGAAAGCAAGTAAGGTGAAGCATTGGTAGGTCGACCTTTCAACACAATGTTCTCTCTCTCTCTCTC